>JAKSZT010053888.1:14351778-14566467 GCA_026826555.1 Tolypeutes matacus
TGTCTCTTGCATGTAAGCTTATCACACTTGTTTCTTTTTCCTAGTAAATGTATTTGATTATTTTATGGACTAAATGTTCATGGAGGATTTGGATCACAGAAGGGTTACAATGGGTACTGCGGGGGATTATTGGGGGGGGTGTCTTGGGGGGGTTTCGTGGGGGTTGGTTCATCCGAATATACATGAAAGATATACAAAATCATTCAAAGGATCGGGGGATGGGGCATGGTCACAATGGGTGGATAATCACACAATAAATGAGGGAATCTGAATTCCTAACCTGGAGAGCTCTGCCACAGTCTCCAAGGGAGCAGCAATAGTCCTCTGAGTGTAGGGACAGTGCCTCTCAAAATAGGATGACCCACTGATGTGTTTTTTTTTTATTGATGACTACCCTTGTGAGTCTTTGCTCTTGTAAATGAGACTTAGCCTGCAGTTGTGGGGTGCCTAAGGGTTGCCACCTGAGAGCCTCCTTGTTGCTCAAATGTGGCCTCTCTCTAAGCCAAACTCAGCATATTGATTGCATTACCTTCCCCCCAACGTGGGACATGACTCCCAGGGATGAGCCTCCCTGGCAACGAGGGATTAATACCAAGTGCCAACTGGCAGCACAACTGGAAAAAGACCTTGAATAAAAGGGGGAAATGGTAAAGACAAATGAGTTCAAGTGGCTAAGAGACTTCAAAGAGAGTCGGGAGGTCATCCCAGAGGTAACTCTTACGCACACCTCAGTAGGAGCTCATAGAACATCTAAGTGCCTATCACCCCACACAGAGGGGTTCCTGAGAGTTCCGGAGACACCCAGGTCCTATATAAGGGGGGATAGCCCCAGAGACTGATGCCTTATCAGTGGGTTCTATTTTGGAATCTGTGCTCCTGAGAGTGACAGAATTAGACTCAAATAAGTCCTCCCTGCACATGGTTCACCAGTCCCTTCTATTCAAACCTATATGTGATGCTGGAGTTTTTAGGTATACTTCCAGAGACTGGAGCCTCCCACCTACCTATGTGCCAGGTGTGCATGAAATCTCAGTGGAGCTGCAACTCCTACCCTACAGCTCAATGGACTCATCCAAGTCACCTGGTGAGGAGACAACGATGGGCAATGGCCATCCCAGGGAATGGAGAGCGCCTGCATCTGCAGGCAGGATCATCCCACCACCATATCCATGGGATATAAGCCCTCTCTCACTTGGAGTTGGAGTGGACATTACCATCCCAGTCCCCTCAGGATTGGGGGAAGAACTATGGACTAGAGTGGACTTGATGGTATTCTCTTGTTCACATATGATGATTCTAGCAATGCAAGAAATTATAACAATGAGGTGGAGCCAGTGGCCACTTGACACTTTTGGGGTAGGGAGGGGATGAGCAGTTGAAATACAGGGGCTTCTTTGGGAGTTGGAGGTTGTCCTGAGTACCGTTGTGGCAACGGATGTAGGCCATTTTAAATCAGCACACACCACTCAGAACTGAGTGGGAGAGAGTGTGGTCTACAGTGTGAACTGTGGTCTATGGTTGGTGGCAAGGCTCCAGGATGTTTAAGTTCATTGAGGGTGGTGGGCCACACTTGTGGGAGATGTTTGTGTGGGATGTGGTGGGAGGTGTGGGAGGTGGGCAACATGGGAATCCCAGTGGGTTCCGTGTAATATTTTGGGTAATCTAAGCACCTCTTAAAATATATGTATATATATATATAAATAACATTTTTGTAAGCAAATACACATATATGCATATATATTTATATATCATTTTGCAAATGTTTGTATGTATTGTGAGAATTTTGATTTTTATCCACAATAAAAATAAATTAAAAAAAAAAAAAAAAGAAAACAAGAAAGCATTGCTAAAAGAAACTCAAGACTTAAATAAATGGAAGGACATTCCATGTTCATGGATTGGAAGACTAAATATCGTTAAGATGTCAATTCTACCCAAACTGATTTACAGATTCAACACAACCCAGGAGAAAATCCCAATAGCCTTTTTTGAAAAAATTAAAAAGCCAATAATCAAATTAATTTGGATGGTAAGGGACCCTGAATAGCCAGAAATGTCTTTAAAAAGAAGAATGAAGTTGGAAGACTCTCACTTCCTCACTTTAAACCATATTACTTAGCTACAGTGTTAAAAAAAAAAAAAAAAAAACAGCACGGAAAAAAATAAAAAAGAAAAAGAAAAAAGAAAGAAAATTAAATAAATAAATAAATAAAATTTAAAAAATAAAACAAAACAACAAAACACAGCATGGTATTGGCATAAGCAGAGACAAATTGACTAATGGAACTGAATTAAGAATTCAGAAATCAACCCTCACATGTACAGTCTAGTGATTTTTGACAAGGCTGTTAAGCCGACCCAGCTGGGCCAGAACAGTCTGTTCAACAAATGGTACTGGGATAACTGGATATCCATATAAAAAAGAAAGAAGACCCCGATCTCACCTTATACAAAAATTAACCCAAAATGAATCAAGGATTTAAATATAAAAACAACAACCATAAAACTCCTGGAAGAAAATATAGGAAAACATCTTCAAGATCTTGTGGTAGGCAATAGTTTCTTAAACTTTATGCCCAAAGCATGGTCAACAATAGGAAAAATAGATAAATGGGACCTCCTCAAAATTCAATACTTTTGCACCTCAAAGGACTTTGTCATAAAGGTGAAAAGGCAGGTGACACAATGGGAGAAAATACATGGCAATTATATATCTGATAAGGGTTTAATATCCATGATATATAAGGAGATCATACAATTCAACAATAAAAAGACAAAGTATGCGATTAAAAAATGGGCAAAAGACTTGAAAAGACAACTGTCCAAAGAAGAAATTCAAATGGTGAACAAACACATGAAAAAAATTTCAACATCACTAGTGATTAGGGAAATGCAAATCAAAACTACAATGAGATATCATTTCACACCTACTAGACTGGCTGCTATTAAAAAGTCATAAAAACTGTAAATGTTGTAAAAGATATGGAGAGATAGGAACACTTATTCATTGTCGGTGGGAATGAAGAATGGTATAGCCACTGTGGAGGGCTATTTGGCAGTTCCTAAGGAAGTTGAATGTAGACTTGCCATGGGACTTGGCAATTCTATTGCCAGGTATATACCCAGAAGAACTGAGAGCAGTGACACGAATAGATATCTGCACACTGATGTTCACAGCAGCATTATTCATGACAGCCCTAGGTTGGAAACAACCCAAGTGTCCATCAACCGATGAATGAATAAAGAAATTGTGGAGTATACACATGATGGAATATTATGCAGCGGTAAGAAGAAATGAGTCATGAAACATATGACAACATGGGTGAACCTGGAGGACATAATGTTAAGTGAAGCAAGCCAGACACAAAAGGATAAATACTATATGACTGTCCTATTATGAACTAAATATATTATGTGAAATATAAATATATTACATGAAATATGAATATGGGTAGAATTGCATATATAAGACCATTTTTCTTTGAAGCTGAAGAAATGTAAGTTCATACTACAAAATGTTAATATCAGACACAAAAAAATACCATTATACTAAGTGAAGGAGACCAGACACAGAGTACTACATATTGTATGATTCCATTTATATGAAATGTAAATATTATTCAATTTATAAAGATGAAATGATATTAGTGGTCATTTAGATCTGAGGAAAGAATGCTAAGGGGTGTGCAGGCTTTATTTTTATAGTAATGAAATTGTTCTAAAATGTTTTGAGATGATGAATGTACAACATTGTGACTATACTAAAAGTCATTGATTATACACTTTGGATTGAATAGCCAGAAACACCAGCTATGACAGTGGGGGAAGCATAGAGGGATTGAGAAGCGAGGAATTTTCTTTTTTGTTTGTTTGTTTGTTTTTTGTTTATTATTATTTTGAAATAATGAAAATGCTCTAATAATGGTTGAAGTGATGAATACACAACTATGTGATTATAATAAAATACTATTATTTGTACACTTTGGATGAATTGTATACTTTATTAATATGTATCAATAAAATTGATTTGTTTAAAAAAATTCTTCTAATGCTACATTAGAAATGAAGAAAGATCTCAAATGAAAGCTCTAACCTCAAAACTGGACAAACCAGAAAAAGAAGAGAAGACTAAACCTGAAGCAGGTAGGAGGAAATAAGTAGCAAAGATTAGAGCAGCAATAAATGAAATAGACAATAAAAAATAGAATCAACAAAATCAAAGGTTGGTTCATTGGGAAGGTAAAAAAAAAAAAAAAAAAAACTTGACAAACCTTTAGCTAGACTGAAAAATTAAAAACGAGAGAGGAAACAAATAGCCAAAATCAGAAAGGAATTACTACTGACCCCACAGAAATAAAAAGGACTATAGAAGGATACTATGAACAAATGTATGTCACAACAAAGCAACCATAGCTAATAAATGAATTCAGCAAAGTTGTAAATTCATAAGACCAACATCCAAAAGATCAAAAGATCTTCAAATAGATCAATCAAATATCTAGGAATAAATATAACCAAGAATGTAAAGGACTTGTACACAGAAAACTATAAAGCATTGCTAAAAGAATTCAGAGAAACCCAAATTAATGAAAGAAAATTTCATGTTCATGGATTAGAAGAATAAATATTGTTAAAATGTCAATTCTACAAAAAAGTGATTTAAAGATTCAATGGAATCCCAATCAAAATTCGAACAGCTTTCTTTGCAGAAATGGATAAGCCAATCATCAAATTTATATGGAAAAGAAAGGGGCATTTAACAGACAAAGCCATCCTGAAAAAGAATCCATACTTTCCTATCTTAAAACCTACTACAAAGCCACAGTAAATAAATCAGCATGATACTGGCAAAAGAACAGACATATACACCAGTGGAATTGAATTGAGTGTTCAGAAATCAGCCCTCACATTTATGGCCAAGTGATTTTTACAAGGGTGCCAAGTCCACCAATGGGGGAAGAATAGTCTCTTCAGCAAATGGTGCTGGGAAAACCATATGCAAATAATGAAGGTGGCTCCCTACCTCATACCATATACAAAATTAATTAAAAATGTATCAAAGACATGAATATAAAAATCAGAACAATAAAACACCTAGAAAAATATTTAGGGAAGCAACCTCAGGACCTGTGTTAGGCAATGGTTTCTTAGACTACCCAAAAAGCACAAACAACAAAAGGAAAAATAGATAAATGGGACCTCAACAAAATTAAAAACTTGTGTGCATCAAAGGACTTTATCATGAATGTAAAATGACAATCTACACATGGGAAAAAATAGGTGGAAACCACATATCCAATAATGGTTAATGTACAGAATATATAAATAAATCCTATAACTCAATGACAAAAAGACAAACAACCCAATTAAAAAATGGGAAAAAGACTTGAATAGACATTCTGCAAAGAGGACATACAAATGACCAAAAAGCACATGAAAAGATGCTCAACATCATTAGCCATTAAGAGATGCAAATCAAAATCATGAGATACCACTACACACCCACTAGAATGGTCACTATTTAAAAAATGGAAAGTAAAAGTGTAGCAGATGTGGAGAAACAGGAACACTGATTCATTGTTGATGGAAATGTAAAATGATGCATCCTCTGTGGAAGATAGTTTGGCGGTTCCTCAGAAAATTAAATATAGAATTAAAATAAGACTCAGAATCCCATTGAAAGCAGGGATAGATATTTGCACACCAATGTTCCCAGCAGCACTATTCACAATTGTTGAAAGATGGAAAAAACCTAAGCGTCCATCAACTGATGAATGGATAAACAAAATGTAGTATAGATACACAATGGAGTAATATTCAGTCATTAAAAAGGAATGAAGTTCCACTACATGTGACAACATGAATGAATCTTGAAAACATCCTGTTGAGTGAAATAAGCCAGATACAAAAGGACAAATATGGGTGATCCTACTGATATAAAATAATTGGAATAAGCAAATACATATAGTCAGAAACTAGAATATAGTTTACCAGGGGCTAGGGTGGGGGTAGAGAATAGAGAGGTAATGTTTAAATTATCCACATTTTCTATTTGGGATGATGGAGAAGTTTCTAATTCAGTAGGTCTGCATTTTTACAAGTACACCGGCTGAATTTAACTCACATGACCTAAGGATCATGCTTTGGTTACCACTGTAGTATAGGAGATAATGAGAACTAAACATATATGTAAGCTTAAATGTTTTATTTTAAATTATGAACAAAATCTTTGAACACAATTATGAAATTACATGTAAAAGAACCTCTTCAGTTACACTAGTACTAATACGTCTACTCTCAAAATTATGCAAAACTGAATAGTTCAAATCAACAGTATAATTTTATAAATCGAAGACATTCTATGGTGGTAGATCACTACCTTATTTTATGAAATTAGTCTACACTCTAACAATATAATTCTATTAAATTTAATTAGCTGAAAAATTTTCAGCCACTTTCATGTAACTCTTCCAAGAAGGAAACAGTGCAATCTTTTCTTTGTTCAATTGTAATACTTTTATTTTTATAGTTTTATATTTCATATTCAGAATGCATTATTTTGTTGTTATCACTGCCTGTCTGAGGCAGCATAAGGCAGTATAATTCTACCATCCATCAAAAACCAGTGGAGAAAAGAAATCTATAAAATCATACTAAAAATTAATCCAACCCCATCTACTTTTGATTATCTCTCAGATTTTGCAGAAAGCGAGTTACAGATTATTGGAATATGAGTTCACATTCTTAATTTACTATCTGGCACAAAAACACCCAAAAATAGAATTTTTTTTTTTTTTTTTTTTTTTTTTTTTGGTCACCTGCCTGGGAAGTTCTGTGTGACCACATTTAGGGGATACAGCCCTAATCTAGAAAAGCAGAAGGGACAGAATTTTATATTCCTATCACTTTATACCCCTTATCAATGTCTGATGGAGGACCATGCAATAATTTAGAATTCTTCCCTGTGGCAAATACAGTTAATTCAGGTAACTATGGAGCCCTTCCTCTCCACCTCCTCCCCTTATTATCTAGACTGTGTGATTGTTCCCTATTGCATCAATTGGGGCTGAAAACTGCATTCGTTTCCTGTGCTGTGGGTAGGTCAAGTCAGCACACTTCTATCAAGTAGACACTAAGTACCAGGCACTGAGGGGAATGAAAATATGTACAAGAGGGTGGTCTTGAGCAGTTAGGAAGAGAGGAAAGGCGTGACTGCAGATAACAACTGCAGGTGATAATACAGAATGTAATCACTCTGGGCAGTTACAGAGTTCGGGAAACCGAGGTCAGAATTTCAGCTTTATTGTTATTCAAAGGGCTTTAGGTCTGAGGTTTCCAGGCACCAGAGGTCACAGGTCACCGGCAGAATACAAGATCTGAAACTTCCTAACAAAAGCATTCACTGTGCACTCACTGGGTCCACCAAAGTTCGGCTGGGCTGACTCATACTTGACTCTCATTCTTTCATTTTCCCCACATCCCCAACCTCCCACCCTCAGCCATCACCTACGTAAGAAACTAGTGCTGTTCAGCAGCCACTGTCCAAACTCGAGGGAACCCTGGACAATTGTGAGGAGTACTGAAAGGTGTGATGGCTGTTGTAGGTGTGTGGTGGTTTGACACAGATGATCTATCATCTATGTCAGCCTAGGACACAGAAGAAATGCCCAATTCCCCAAGGGTCATTAGTTAAAATAATCAAAACCTGCAAAGGAGCTAAGACATGAGTTTGTTTTCTCCAATCTAGGAAGACACTTTGTTTACATGTTTGGTCATGTCGCTCGCTCCCTGTGTATTATTACACCTTCACTGTAATTTTTTTTAAGGAGTTGATACAAAGTTTTCAAAAAAAATTATTGCATGTTTCTTCTCAGGCATTTGCTAAAAATGTCTTCATATTAGAATCAACAATAGTGGAAGCACCAGACCACAGTTCCTTTCCTTGGGTGAAATTTAGAAGGATTATGGTTATATGCATCAGCTACTCACAACAGTCAATCCCAAGTGATTGCTGAGGAGGAAGAATGATTTCACTGTGTGAGAAACACTGGGTCAGTTGTATGCAAATCTTTAATATGGGGGAGAGGAAGGGAAGGATGGCCTTTGGCCCATTTGGGAATTTCAGAAACAGTCTTTTATTCGGTGAATAACTGAAAAGCAAAGCATATCAATGAAAATAGAGGAGATGCATACATATAGTATAATTTCCTTCAGAGATCTTTGTCAAGCTGCATCATTTTTGCCCGTTTGTTCTGTTCCGTTTACTTAATCTTAAAATACTCAAAGATACAAATGTTGAGAGTTTCGGACTGGAGAAAAGATGGTAGCATATATAGAAAGGAAAGTCACGCCATCCTTTTGCCAATTAAGATCTCTCCTTTGTTTTCAAAAACTTATATAAAGCAGTTAGAGTCAATTTACACTGAAAAAAAGAAAAGAATATTTCTGTGGAAATATAAACACAGAAAATTTATGGAAAGTTTCACCCAAAGTATATTTTATTTCCTCCTCCCCCAATTACAAACTAGTTTCCCAGTCTTCTGGTGGCCACACAGCATAAATATTTACTGCTTTCATCTTATACCATAAACATGAAGATACAAAAGAATTATGTAACATCTAATATAATCAAAATCCCTAAATTAGGAGATGAATGAAATATCTCTTAAAAACAAATTCTGGGGAGTAGGTATAGCTCAGTGGTTGAGCACCAGCTTCCCATGTACTAGGCCCCAGGTTCAATCCCCAGTACCTCCTAAAAACAAAACAAAACAAAAACCCACAAATACCACTCACCTCCTTAAAACCTTAACATCTTGCTCTAATTCTTAAAAAAAAAAAAAAAATTATAGAAAGTACCAAATAATTTCTATGTAGTTAAAGCTTTAGGAGTTAATGGGGGTTTTTCTCTACGTACTTACTATCCAATTATTTGAGCATCATGAACTACCAACTTCCTTAAACAATTAAAATCAGAACATCTTGTATGCAATTTTTATAAGGTGAGGTTTTTCTTTTAATGTCTTATAGAACTACTGTGCTTGGCTCAAAATCATATATTTTTATGTATTCAAAATATCATTCTGATATGCTTTTTGGAAAAATAAAAATGATCTTCCTTATAAGTTCAAGTACTAGTCAAGGACTCTATGACAAGTTTCCCTGATCATTTTGTTTAAAAGGATACATTTGGCTCAAGTCAGTGCAGTCAGTTAAGCATTTTGTTAAAAAAAAATAACTTGAAATAGGTGTAGATAAAAAGCATATTACAATCCCCATTTAAGTTTGTCTCTTTTCACATTTTGCTTTGAGAATATGTGACCCCAGAGGATCATAGCAAATATTAATAGAGCAATTTTAACACTGACAACATATTTGCTTTCTTATAATTATAAAGATCTTTAAACGGAAGTTCGGGCACCTTCCCAAAGTGACAGATTTTGCAGTTAGTCATTGGTAGGAAACTCAGTCATCAAAAACACTCTGAATGTTATATGTAAAATATTCTTTACTTCTGGTCACTTTTTCTAAAAATAAGAAAAATTTAATATTTACCTAAAAATGGTAGAAGAGATGGAGAAGTCCCAAGTCAGTTTAATATCAGCATTTAAGAAGATACTAAATACATATACACTTAAATGTAACATTTCATAGATATATAAAGATAAAATGTGTATATATATATCTACATCTACATCTACATCTATATCTATAGCTATATATATAAGAACATATATATTCTTATGTGAAACATCACATCTATTTTTTTTAATGATAGTGTTTGTTGGAATCTATCAAGTAAGCTATCTTCAGGAGTTCATTCTTTTCTGCAAATTCAGAAAAAGCAGCAAAATACATCATGAAAAAGCAATTTTAGAGGGATAGGAATTGGGGCCAAACAGGTTGTACAATCTATTTCCTCTAAAAATAACTAACAGAAGGTCTGGCAGCCTTAGTTATCAGCAGCTTCCCTTCATTAAAACTAATTGCTATGCAGAGGCCATTTCAATTGATGCATGTAAAAAGCAATTTCAAGTCCATGATGGTGGCCTCCAGCCTCTCTGGGGAGTGGATGGTCCATTCTGCTCCTTTTTATGTTTTCCTTAGTATGGGGAAGCAGTTGAGACTACTAATGACTATCCATTCTGTGTCACTTGGCCTGAACTTGGTGATAAATTTATCAAGCAGATTTGCAATACATTTAGAATTGCGAGCAGCAATGATTTTACCAAAGAGAGAAAGAGAGAAAATGAATGAATGAATGAACGAACGAACAAATGAACAAATGAATAACAAGGGTGTGGTACCCAAATTTTGGGCTTTAGAACCACACTTGTCTGGTTTCAACCCTGAGTCTCCTTCTTTCTCTCTGTGCAACCATGGGCAAGCTACTTATCTCTTAGCCTCAGTGTCAATATCTTTAAAATTTGAAAAACAAATGTGCCTGACTTAGGATAAGAATTAAATGAATTAATGCATGTTAGCTATTATATTATCTGTTTTACTAAATAGCCTCAGTTTAAGCTGGCAAAATTATATAGGACTGTGTTATATCACAAAAGTTTAATCTTTTTTATGATTCATTCATTTATTCATTCATCTATTTCATATTGCCTGACTTTATACTGTTCAGCCTCTTTTGCTTGTTAGTGACCATATTTTATCAGGTGTGTCTAATATCTGAGGTTTTTTTATGTTTTAGGACAAATCTAGATGATAACACCAGACACTGCAAAATAACAAGCACAGTAGGAATGTGGGTATCCTTTGTGTTGTGATAGAAGGACAATTTTTAAACTATTTTTAAAAATAGAATATCATTGAATTTATTGTTTCACAAAAACAGCAAGAGATGAAGACTCAGATTTATATTCACTAGGAATAAAAACATATATATGATCAAATGCATTTAGTATATGTCTATCTACAGATGTACTATGTTGAAACATAATACTTTGTAGATTAGAGTGATCTAAGTATAACTATTATCATTGATCCAGTGTCTAGGATGTGGCAGGCACTTAGTATTTGTCATCTTATTAAGCCTCACAATTACCCAAAAACATAGATAATATTATTCCCTGTATACAGACACAGAAAGGTTAAAATCAGAAAGCTTCTAGGAGTATGGAGAGTGTGCTTTTCCTTATCTGTTATGTTGTCTTTTATCCTTCCTTTACAGGCCCTTATAATTAGGATATTTTCCTTCTAACCAGATACCATCATACCTCCCTCATTAAAGTGCAAGCTATCTGAGGCACAAACAATGTTTCATTTTAAACACTGCAGCCCTAAAGCATATTTTCTAAACCTTATGTGAGCACAATATAGTGTTTCTTCTTCTACCTTTCTTAAAAAAAAAAAGACTATTGTTTGATAGGTAGTACATTTCTCAATCAGTGGCCTCTGTAATTGCTATTAGTACTGTTCACAAATACTGGATCTCTTGCTCTGGGTATATGGTAGAATTTTAGTGTGCTCTGCTTGCTTGAAAGTAGCGTGCCTCTAAGGGGAAATGACAAGAATCACTTCTGGCAGAAGCTTCTGGAGTCAGAACATGGCTCCCCACATCCCCCCATGCTTTCTTTTCCCTGCCTCAGCTATTGTGAAATCATGGGTGAATAAGGCACCTCCACACCTGAGTTCCTGGGTAAACATGATGCCAATTGGCAAAGAACATGTAGAATGAGCAAAATACAAACATGGTTATTGTCAGCCACTGAGGTTTTGGAGTTGTTTGTGACAACCTAACTTAGTTTTACTGTCTGACACAGCATCTTAGAACCTAATCAATATGGTATTTACCTTAAGATCCTAATTTAATGCTACAAAAGGTCAACTTCTTTAAGAGAAGAAAGAAAAGAAACTTTACTATAACACTAAATAGCAATTTACAGGATGGTAGCCTGCAGAATTAGACTTTACCTTCCTTAAATTGTATTCTCTTGCCATTTTCCCCTTTGTGCAACCCTAAGTGTGAATTGGATGAGGGCAGGAAGTTGCAGCTGGCATAATACAGCAGCCATTCTCTTAAGTGTACTGAATGTACCAAACAATATGATTTGCTATTTATTTTTTATAAGGGGATCCAAGGTTGACAGAAGTACCAGCTGAGGTACATTCTCTGTTCTACTGCAGTAAAGATGAGAGTAACTAAAATGGCATGGGATGCATTTTTACTGGGCTTAGTGATTAAATGTTATATTGTATGCCTTCCCACATCCTGAATAACAAATTAAATATTCTTATAATTATGAATTGCAGTAAAATCAAATTGTTGAGGTTAACTTGGTGACACCTTTTATTGTCAGAAGAATATTTTTAAAGCCCTACAAATAATCGCAGTGAAAAATGAAATATTTTGTTATATATTGAAAAGATTATGAATAGCTTCTTGGTATTGACAGCAAATTTCTCCAGATTCTATGTCCTGATGCTGAGATTTTCATTATATATTTTCATTGCACTGAAACTAAGTTAAAGCTGATCTTAATATAGGCAAAGAATTGCATTCTATTTTAAGAACTGTTCTCACAATTCCAACTTATTATATTATCAGAGGACAACAGAAAAACAGCAAAGTAAAGATTTATTAGAAAGAAAAACATGACTACCAAGACAAATAGCACTTTTAATAAGTTGACTATTTGTTGCTACTTAGAGATACCACAATAGAAATATCCACTTATCAACTGTGAAGTTGCCTTGGAAAGTCCTAATAGCTTGATGAATAATGGATTCTCTAAACACTTAGAACTTAACTTATATATTCCCCATTTGTTCCATAAATAACTCAAGGTGGTCTGCAGGAATACATACAGAGCAATAGGATTTAAAAAATGAAGTAAGGAAATGGGGTCTGTCTTAGTTTACTAGTTGCTAAGACAAAACCACACAATGGGTTGGCTTACACAATGGAAATTTACTCCCTCATGGTTTTAAGGCTAGGAGAAGTCCAAGATAGAAGTGTCAGCTAGGTAGCACCTTCTTCCTGAAGACTGTGGCATTCTGGGGTTGGCTGCTGGAGATACTTGGGTACTTGGTTTTTCTGTCACTGGGTTCGGGGTTCCATTGGCCTCCTTGTGGTTTTCTCTTCATAAAACATCCTGTAATAGGATAAAGGCCCAACCTCATTCAGTTGGGCACACCTTAACCAAAAATAACACCTTCAAAAGGTCCTATTTACAACCCACAGGAACGGATTAAGATTAAGAAGATGTTTTTTTTTTTGTTTTTTTGTTTTGTTTTTTTTACCCAGGGGTACATAATTCAACTTGCCACAGTGTCTATGAAAACTAATTATCTGGAAATAATCCAAGGCCAGAAATAAGATCAGTTCATAAGTTGAAGCAATAATTTACATGATACACAGGTTCTACATGATGAAAACAAACCAGTTTCTGGTTTTACAGTGTATGTAGTGTTTGGAGAGCAGAAAGGCTGAGTTATTAGAGGCAAGAGGGCTGCCTGGTTCTAGATCTCCAAACTTTTTAGATTCTTTACCTCATTAGTAAATAAAATTTTTAACATGCACCCCCCCACATAACTATATCTACATATCTGTTCATAAATTATATATGTATACATCTGTGCCAATATACTGTATACATTAAAATACATGAAAAAGATAAATTATATAAAATGATTAAAGCTGTAATAATTTCTTCCTATGCTCCAGAGAATCGTTTCCTCCTTGCCATCCACACCATGGCATGACAGCAAGAAGAAAGGCACACCGATGCCTTTCCAGTCCCTCAGAGATGAATTTCCTGCCAATGAACAATCTCTTCCCTAGCCCTTCCCTAACATCCCACCCACCTTTTGATGTTAAAGTCCTCAAATATCTGGCAGAGGAGGCCGGCTGCCTTCCACAAGGTTGTTGTCTCTGAACAATAGAAATCTATACCTCAAATGTCTTTTCCTGCTTTTGTACCCAGTTGTCTCCATTTCTCAAAGTTTTTACTATGAACAATCATTTACTTGTTCTACCAACCAACATATTGGACACAACAACGAGACCTCTTTCTTGAGATTTCCCAGAACGCTTTCATAAATCGGAATTTCATTTTCACCATTGTGACCTCTCACTACATTTGAAAAGCTTGTTAAAGAAAATAGATGGAGGGAGGGAAAGAGGGAGGGAGAGAGGGGGGAGAGGAGAGAGGGAGAGAGGAAGAGAGGGAGAGAGGGAGAGAGGGAGAGCTAGAGAGAGAGAGACAGACAGACAGACAGTCACAGAGACAGACAGAGAGAGAGACAGAGAGAGAAATATGCAGAGACCAGAGATAAAGGCAATATATTTTTTGGCAGATTAATATATCAAATTAGAAAGGGGGTTGTTTTTTTGTGTGTGTTTTTATTTCCTTGATTACACTTTCTTAGATGGTTAATTTACATTGTCTGAAAATTCCTGCTGTACAATTGCTGTGCCAGAGTCCCATGGGACTCAGCCTGATCCTTAGAATTCCATGGCACCCCTGCCTCCAGCTCACCACCTTCAAGGTCACTGAGACCACCAGATGGATCCTCTGAGACTGGCAGGGGTGTTTATCTGTCCCAGCAGGATCTCATGCCTATGTAGCACTTCCATCTAATTTCACTCTGCAAGCCCATATTAAAGAATGTGAATGGCGAGTTGCAAATATCTCTAGCATGACTTCAGTATAACTGTGCAGTAAACACTAAACAGACTAATTCAGTGCTTAATTTCATTTGCCCCTGCTAAACGGCTCATGTGATAGGGCAACCTTAAAGGCCGCCTTCTCATAGATTCTGGAGTTTGAATTTACATGGGGCAAAGGTAATCACTCCCAAATGGAATTATCTCATTATCACCAAATCTATACGTGGAGAACTAAATTAGGACCTTTCACCTTTAATTTCTCACTATCCTTGTTTGCTTATTCTTATTAAGCAGTTGTAACTAACAAGGTAAAAAGAAAAATATTCCTGCTTGTCAGCACTGCCAAACAAAATGGTCTTATAAACAAAACAGAACATTGCTGGACAAATCATTCTTAACATTTTCCTTTTCTTAGTTTTCCTAAATGCAAGACAGATACAATATGAAGACCAATTCCATACTATCCCAGGGCATTACTTACCAAGATAGTGATTATCAAGTTCAAGGAAATTCCATAAATGTCTTTGTATAAATAAAACCATTTTTCTCTTCCACACTTGAATACACACACTATTCTCAGGTTCACTGAACTAGAATAAGGTATCAACTTCACCATTTATTATGATCGAGTTGACTGTGTTATTGTGTCTGCTTGAGATGCAACCAGATTTGAGTTGCAGCACTGTCTCACTTCTGTCAAGCCTTTATGGACTGATTTAGTGTTGGCTGAATATTCATAGTTTCAAAGCAACATCCAGAATGTAAAAGAGGACTGCCTTCCTCTGGGAACTTGTGACCAAATGAAGGCAAACATCAAAATATCTTCCTGTTTCCTAAATCTGAAATATCAAATAAATGTCGTAAGACTAGCCTTGCTTTTGAGAGGTGTATGAATCTGCTCACACTGAGTCAGGCTTTATTTCCTGGAAGAAATTGTATTGATTTTTAGTGAAAGGAGGAGAAAGCTGTTACAGAGGGTTTAAAAAAGGAACTAAAATTGATTATTTTTAAGACTGATTTAAAAATTAAAATCAGATATTTAAACTGTATTTTAAGCAAAAGCCATATGAATAATAAAACAAATATAAGGATAAGTTTATATGTTAGAGAAAAAAGAAATAGAAAAAAATGACCTCCATTTACATACTATTTGAGTCAACAGAAACACTTTAGGGAAGTTTCATGAATGATTCTAATTGGCCTCTGATTATTTCCAGTTTTAATTTACCTTTCTTGTTGATAGAATCAATACCCAAAACCAGTATAAATCAGTAATTGTTGGATGGGGGATGGGTAGGACATAGGTAACTAACCACCATCTTTCCACAATGCTAAGGGAGAGGACACTGTTCGTTGGCTGTCCCTTTCCTCAAAGCCTTGCTCGCGCTCCTTCCAGTGAGGAGGAGTTGCTGGTCTCATTGGTCTGGTTGCAAGACAGGGACTGGCCAGGCTCATTAGCAAATGTAATAAGAGCTCACTCCTGGAAGTGTAGCTCTCTTCTAGTTTCTTCTTCCTTGCCACTACATTAAAACTCACTCTGCGATTATCTTTACGGCAGTTCTGGAGTCAGCTTTGGCTTTTTTCCTTTCCTCCTAACTCTCCTGCTGGGAACCCTAAAGGCTCTCATGAGAATTAACCCAGCAATGGCAGATCTTGAGATTTTGGGGTGGGTTTAGGAAGTTCTTTGGACCTAAGTTATGAGCTTCAGCCCAGCGACTAAGGAATCATAAAGGAATCAGCCTTTGTCAGTCCTCAAAGCAACTAATTCTCTCCAATGAAGGATCCGCAATATTCTCAGAAGATATATCAGTACTATTAAACATTCTTTGAATTGACTGAAAACGCTTAATATCTTGCTGCCTAGCCAGCAGTGAAGTCTGAGAATCTTCTTAATAGTGTCCTTGAGTCAACATTGTAGAGGTTTTGTACAGGCCTCAACTTCCGCTGGCTGTACCAGGTACTCCTGCCCCATTTGGGGGTCTATAGATTCTCTCCTGCCCCCATCCTTCAGGTGGTCACTTCTGTTTAGTGTGGTTGGCTCACTGGGGCTTTGGCCCTCTTGTTTCCTGATCTCCCTTTTTTCCTTACTGTGTGGACTGTATGAAACAGAGGAGATGTATTCCTTCCTTGCTCCCACTCACATGTTGCCCCTAAGCTCCTTCTCATTTGGAAAGAGAATTCAGACAGAAATGAAAAGGCCTTGAGCAACTAAGGGCCTAGCTACAAACCCAGGGGATTAGCACCCATCTTGAGAGTTTTCATGCCAAGGACAGTTCCAGAGACAAGGTTTATTAGGGAAGAGCTGAACTGTCCCAGAGGAAAAACCACACCAATTCCTCTTCCTCTGGGAGTCACAGAAGTTGTCCCCAGTGGGCCTGTTTCTAGCCCTGACTTCTGACTATGAACCATGGCCCAGCCTGTCATGGACACAGGGCAAACTAGACCCTCACTTTGACCACCCTTTGCCCTGCCTGCTTTGGTCATGGGTGCCAGTCAATGACCAAAGAACTGCCTCCTCCAGAGGCTTTACCTACAAACACATTTTTGGCTCAACCCTGCCCATGATTTGCCTCTAAACTTACCTGTGCTTCTCATTTCAACCACAGCCTAACTATGTGTAGCTTGGGCTCAGGTATCCAGTGATCAGATCCTTTATCCAGCACACTACAGAAAGATAACATTTCCAGAAAGAATTTATTGGCTTGATAATTTCTCCCACCATTTTCATAAGGTAACCAAGCATTATTATGATTTATGCTGTGATTCCCAAATTTTGGGGAAACAATATATAATTCTCTACTTTAAAAGTAGGTCCTGGGGAGCAGACGTGGATAAGTGGTTTAGTGCCTGCTTCTTATGTACGCGGTCCCAGGTTCGATTACCAGCACCTCCTCAAAATTAAAAAAATTAAAAAAATTAAAAAGTAAGTCCCTTCCTAAAATGAAAACTACCTCTTTCTTTGAGTACACATTAGAGGCCAATAATAATGATTTTGGAGATATCCAAAAGCAAAGACGCTTTTCTTCCCAATATTAACTGTATTGCCAAAGCCCAGTTTCTTAAAATTAAAAGCTGACTATAAAATGAACAGAAACAATACTCACATTGTAAATATTTAATCAATGAAATTGTTGGTAAACCAATCAGAACTATACCAAAATGCTTCATGATTTATTGTTTAAATATAATATTTTTAAGAATGCATATATCCATTCAAAACTTAAAGTAGAATTTAAAAGACTAATAAATCTGTAAACACTGATTAAGTAACATCTACTAATGTTATAAAATAGATATTAATAGCCAAAAAAAACTTTCAATAACCAAATATATTCATCAGTTAATTGAAAGGCTGGGAGATGGACTCACACAATCAACCCAGCAGAAGGCTTCTCTCATACATTTAGGAACACAGAGCTTCCCAGCATGCCAAATCTGTTTCCATTGGTTCTGGCAGAAGAGGACATACCAGTGTCAGAGAGAAAATTAGTGACAGGTAATGTGGAATACCTGAGGTGCCTAAGAAACAACTCCAACAGATCCACATGACCTTTGGTGCCACACTGGCACATCGAGAATGCAAGACCCTGAAAAATGAGCTCCTCTAATTCCAGGCTGCAATTGTGCCAAGAACAGGGAATTATATTCCAAGATGGAAAGTAACCTTTATCTGTTATCCCAAAGTAAAAACATTTCAATCACTCAGTCAAAAAACATTCTTTAAGGATTCTGAAAAAGTAGTATCATATATGACTAAAACAGTATCCTATTTATTTCCATTCATACAATGGATAGACAATTTATAGGAGAGAATTCTATTACCACGCCACCTCACCCCAGCCAAATAAATTCTGTTCCCAGGGCTCTTTCTCTTTGAATGCCTCATTGTCTTGAAAGTGCTTCTTTTGCCCAAAAAGCCTTGCTCATGGCTAACCAATTGCAAATAGTTATGATGGCCATGAGAAAGAAATCGAGTCTCCAAAAGATAAATGGTTGAAGGACATTAACAATTATTGCAAAGAAAGGACAAAATTCAACATGGAGTGATCTTCAGTCTTACTATCAAAGAAATACACATTATAACAACAATAAAGCACCATTCAGTATATATTAAATTAGAAAAAGAAAATTCTCAGTGCTGTCAATGTGCTGTAACACAAATATATTGCTGATAGTGATGTAGTACTAGATTGTACTATTTTGGAACATAAAATGACAATATATATCTATACTTATAGGAGTGTTCTTGATCTTTGACCCAGTAATTATACAACTTATCCTAAGAAACCTCTCAAGCATAATAATATATGCATGAAAATGTTTACTGTATAAATGCCTATGATACCAAACGTAACAACACTAAAATTAAGGAAATGTTTAAGCAAATGGAGGCACTTCCATTCAGTAGGATACAAATATGATGGCTATAAAAACAACATTAAAAATGTTAATGATGTGCCATTAAGTAAAAAATAAATATTCAATTATATGCTCACTATAATTATAATTGGTAAAATATACATAATGATAGGAACAAAGACTGAAAAGAGAAAATATTTTAAATGTAATCAAATGTGTTAGGATGCTGGGATTACAGAGGGTTTATTTAATAATTTTAAGAATTAATATTGTCATAATACTATTTTTTAATTTAAAATAAGATTTGTTGGGATAAGGAAGATTTTTCTCCTTCCCCAGATTTTGGGTTACCTTCCTGAAGGCTAGGGCTGTTTTATTCATATCTGTGATACTAAGCCCTGGCCTAGCTCCTTAGAGAATCATCACATATCCTCATTTTTAGCAATAATGTGGATTTCTTACTCATCTTAAATCTTATTTAGTAAAATAATGCATTCTCACTTAGGAATGCAAGAGAGCAGTGAAATTTCATAAACTGGATTGTTAGTCCTTAAAAAATCTGGAGTTAGGAGTCCTTAAATGAAATCCTCTTCTTTGGGCAAGCTTCCTTACCATTTGCTTTGAAAGCTTAAGTCTCATGGTGATTTTGATGGAAATCCTTTGCATTGCCGGATCAATCTGGAATGCTGTATCAAAGTTAATGGTAACTGTTCTTGTGCAACACTGATTAGATAAGCTGTTTTGAGAGAAGGACAAACACTCTTTGAACATAATAGACAGTTTATAGAAAAGACAACCTCTAAATTTTCCACTCATTTAAATGTTTATCTCCTGAGAACCCTATTGCAAATACACAATAGGAAAGGAATCTCTAAATTTTCCAGAAAAATGCTCACTGATATTTACTCAGGATTAAATATTTTCTCTTAAAAATTCCAATTCCTGTTCCATGATAAAAATAACATCATATTTAGGTATGAATTTATTTTTTCACAACTAAACAACTTTTTTCTCTTAAATTAGATAAAATAATATACAGAAATAATATATAGAAATTGATGTAATTAATTGCTGATGAAAACTTTTTAGCTAAATCTTACTTTCGCTTTTCTCACTGGTCAGATGGAAGGGATTTGAAAAGAAGGTGATAATGTCTGAGCATGCTAGCTAATAATGCATTTTAAAATCTTGTTCTGGTTTCCACTTATGTTTTGTATTGTTAAGGCTTCTTTTAAATTCACTTTTTCAAGTATTTTGCCATGTATAACATACTTTGTCTTGGAGCTTATCTGTGTCATAGTAACTTTGTCTTGCCTTTATTTATAAATAAGGAAGTAAGTCAGAGTTTCAAGGCAGTGAAAATTCAGACTCAGGGACTCTGCTTAACTTCCTCAGTCTCCTATTAGTATTTAAGGACTTCTGGTTGTGTTTTTTGTTTTTCATTGTTTTGGTGGTTTGAGATTGTGTGTGAAGAAATCTAAGGATCTGCCACCTGCTGGGTTAATCACATGGGAGCCCATAGGGTTCCGAAGCAGAAGAGTTAGGAGAAAAAGAGAAAGCCAGAGCTGACTCCACAACTGCCAGAAAGAGAGGAGATGAAAGTGCCTTTTCTGTAATGGCAGTGTGTGCAACCAAATGTTTTCCGGAAAATGGTGGTGGTGGAGAGGGGCCATACCTAGAGTAGGGAAGGCATTCTCTGCTAGGTGATAGCCTAAGAAGGAGTGCAAGAAGAGAAGAAGCAGATTTACCTCCAAGAGTCATGAAGTATGGCAGACTGGCTGGAGACTAGCCTGGGAGTAATGGGGTTTTGGTAAAACTAGGAAGGGAGTTTGAAACCAGGTCATGTAGAGTGACATATAGGGCAGTGACATGAGGGCTTGTAAAAGAAGGATACACAGTGCCTCAATATTACCACTCTGGTTCTCCTTGGCACCATGTTTGGCATCAATATTATTTTCACACATAAAACCTTACCCAGCAAGACAAGCCATTAAAACCCAAAGTCAGCTTGCAAGCCAGGCTCCAGTCATCTCTCCTGCAAGAAGCCTTACTTGATTATTCTGGTTCATACTGAGCTGCCCTTTCTTTGCATCCCTATTGTACTTTGTAGTTCCACCATTACTCTCAGCTCTTAATAACACTTGTCTTGTATTACCCCCATTTTTTTCACGTATGATCTGGCTCATCAAGTATATTGTGAATTGCAAGAGAATAAGTATTACATATTTTACATTTTTTTTATTCCCTCCAGAGATTTGCACAGAGGTGGCTGTATGGTGGGCGAATGACAAATTTGTACTTAATTTTCCTCCTAACTACAACATTTGGAAATTTCTTTTATTTATCTTTTAAAAAAAACCATAAGCACAACACTCATTACAATGTATAATTAGAAAATTATTCAATTATTCAGTGAGGTACTAAGCAATAGTCAAGTGCAAAGCTGTCAACAGTGCTGGCTCCACAATAGATACTCGGTAATAATTGGTGCATATTAAATAAAGGAACAAAAGGAAATGTACCTCAAGCTAACTTTTAAGAAAATTAAATAACATGTTTCTAAGAGAAATGAATTATGGAATGATAATTAAATAGGTACAATTTTTAAATAGGCAATGCTTTATAAATGGTAAGAAGTTGACAATCCAAGTAACTTAAGAATCTGACTTTGGAGGTAAATTTCTAATCTAGAAAGTACAAATTCTCAACATAAACAGTATTTTAATGGAGTATGTACACTTTTTCTACAACTTTATCTGAGATCAGAAGGGATGTCAATGCAATCATCTTTAAAGTTAGTTACATCCTGGGGACACCCAGGTGTCCTCTGCTTGAGATGTTTTCTGCCCCCTACAGCAGCCCAGAACCCATACTCATGTTTTCCTCCATGTCCCCTTCTCCTCACTTCCAGTCAAAGTCAATAGCTAAGGGATGGTAGCCATTGTGCTCTGCCTACAGTATCTTACTTTAAAGGCTACCACTCTCCTAAGGATGAGAGTCAAGTTCCTAAACAGAGTCTACAAAGACTGGCCTGACATGGTCCCCCCTTCCTCTTCAGTTTCTCCCCATTCCTTCTCCCACTAGGGGTCAACAGTGAATGTGCTTCAGCTCCTCAAGCCTTAGGCTCTCTCTCCTCCCCACCTTCCTGAGTGTTGTTTCCTTGGCCTGAAACATTCTTTCTCCCCTTTCTTCTTTTACCTGGATAATTTCTGTTCTTCCTCAGCTGTCACTTCAGGAATTCTTCCCTGGTCCTTTGAGTCTCTCCCACAGTCAAGGTCAGTTGCCCCTGTCTAGGCTCCCTTTGTCCCTGGACTTTTATCACTGAACTTACTGCACTGTAAAACAATTGTTACCTTGGGGTTTTTGTTTTATTTCTTCGTTTTTATCCGCCCTCCAAGTAGTAAATCCCTTGTTATTGCTATTATTTCCAGAGCATACTGTAAATTCTGATTATCAGAATTTCTGGAAGATAAGGGTATCAATGTGGGTAAACTCCTGTCAATGCAAACATTGCTGCTACAGTGAAAGTCACCATACATCTTTATAAATAAATAAAGTACTGGAAAAAATAAAACTTTTTATTTCAGAAGGCACAGCTACATCTTTGAAGAACTGCTACATGAAGTTTACTCAGCCAACGTTATTCTTTATCCAGACTAGTATAAGCTAACTACAAAAAGTTCATACCTACTAAAAATTGCTCAACTGTTTCAAATAAAACCTAATACTGGAGAAACCTTTAGTAATTGCAGCCATCCCTCAAGGGCTCAAAGCCTGTAGAGAGAACACCAAATCTGTGTGAGATGAATGCACTTAGAATTATGTCCACAAACATAATGCCCTTTTGAACTGGGAGAGTTTGATATAAATTCTTCATATACAACATTTGTAAAAATAAGAACAAAAGAAGAAAAATTGTCACATCCCACCTTGACATGTCTGCAATAGAATTACCAATCAATCTTCATTGATGGGATAGCAAAACAGGAGAAAATTTCAATAACCAGAATGGAACATTTTTTTCAAAACTTCTTGACTTCCTGTTTTCAGCTGGGGGAAAAAATGTGTGTAATAATCATTGGAATCTCCATGAGTATCTCTCTTCCTGGACTTAAACAAAGCTTACTTAGAAAATAAGCTTCAAATCTCCAAATACTGAGACTTAGTTAAGTAAATGACTTTTCCCCTAAGTCCCAGTTGCTCTCACATGAGAGAAAACCCCTGCAACTAAAAATTTTATCAGAGAAAAAAATGTTTTTCTTTGTCTAAACTTTTATTTTAGGGACCATCTTATTAAAGAACCAGAGAATTTTTTTTTTTTGTTTTTGTTTTTTGTTTGTTTGTGAGAACCAGAGAAATTTGAGGTGGGACAAAGTCAGCTGCTGGTGGGATTTGGGTCTGTCCCCCCCCATGCACTTTAGGTTTGGGTGAAACCAGAATAGTCCAAGGCAGAGAACACAGTGGCTCTGGAGTCAGTTGCTTAGATTTAGATCTTAGTTCCACTGATTAACAGTTATTTAGCCTTGGACAAGTCACAACCTCTGTGTGCCTCAGTTTCCTCAAGTATAAAATACGGATAATAATGTCACTCATCTTTTTTTTTTCTTTGAGAACTAAATAATGTAATGTGTATAAAATGTTTAACCATATATCTGGCCCAGATAAATATCAGTTGGCCTTCTAAGAGTTATATATATATAAAAAAATTGATTAGGTGCCAATATTTAAAAATCAGAAGAGTTCCTATAAAAAGTGAGATTGTTGTGGATTGAACTGTGCCCCCCACAAAGACAAGTCCAAGTCCTAGCCCCCAGTGCTGTGGATGTGAATTCATTTATAAGTAGAATCTTCGAATCTTCTTCTTAAGATGAGGCCAACTGAATCAGAGTGGGCCTTAATTCACATGACTGGAGGCCTTATACACAGAGGAAACTGGACACAGTAGGAGCAGGAGACAGAAGGAAACAAATCTCCAAGTGACAGAAGCAGAGAGTGAGTTGTAGACTGCTAGCAAGCAACCACCAGAACTAGACGGAAGATGTTCAGAGAAAGGATGGCCAGCCATTACTTTGATTTTAGACTTCTAACCTCCAAAACTGTAAGATAATAAATTCCTCTCGTTTAAGCCAACCAGTCTGTGGTATTTGTTATAGCAGACATGGCAAACCAAGACAACCAAATAGCAGGTACTGTTGGTACCCACACACATTCCCACTGCAGTCCCCTGAAATGGGGAAAGACAGTTTGCTTATAAACCAGAAACACCCTACCTCAATTATTTTGCCTACAATTATCATGGCCAGCTTCCTAGCCCTTCAGGGGAATGATTCTGGGGCGTACTCTAAGCAGTCTCTCGGAGGGTTCTCAAGGGAAATTGAGCCCCAGTTGCCCACATTTATTAGTGCATCTTTTACTGGCTTCCACCTCTTCCCAATCTCATGTCCCCTTTCCCTCCCTCATCATGCTCCCTAGGACCAACTCCTAGGGTACAATAAACTGCGCGCACCCAAATTCTTGCCCCAGGATCAGCTTTGAGAAGAATCACTATTCCCTGCCCCATATCAGAATCTGCCTAAGTTGAGTATATGCAGCTCTCCAACTCCCATAGACCCCTCCACTCATACCCACACAAGCACTTTCCCATGGCCCAATGTGTTCTTTCAATTTACCTGCCTACCCTGTGGACTTTTGAGCTTATGGTCCACAAGCCCAACAAACCCCCTTAATTTTAAGAATGAAACCACTGAGTGTAAACAGGGGCAATGACTTGCCTGCTTAGACAGAAGCTCAACCTGGGCTAGAACCTAAATCTTGACTCCTAGTCCAGGGAATTTTCCACTAAATTAACGCTTCTACTATTCTTTATAAAGAGGTGGTGAAAGATGCCTGAATTTCCCCAAGATCTTTGTTGCTTGTAGCAGAATTTTCTAAAGCTGATGCTTCCACCTATTTTCTTGTCTTCAGCTCTCCATTGTCCTTCTCTCCATTTCATTTCAAGTAGAGGCGGCACAAGATTCCCTGGGACAAACAGACTGTGAGGTAGTGAAGACACTAAAAGGAAGGCTTATTATTAATAAATAAATCTATTTAGCACACCCAGACACCTCACCGTCAGCCTTGTAAACCCTGAGGCTGCTGCTTAGAGGCACAAGAGAAAGATCAGAGCTGGCCAGCCCTAGAGAGACAGGGCACTGAGAGATCAGGCTAAATTTCTGGGAACCTGCAGAAAGGAAAGGAAGGGATAGAGATTCTTTGCAATGAGATTAGAAAACCAAATCTGAATTTTTTTTTCTACCTTAAAAAATCTATGTTTAATTGAAAAATGTGGATAAAACCAATCTTGACATATCTTAAGAGAGAAAGTCGAGTCAGAAAACTTAGATAAGAGTCCCAGTTTCACTACCTAAATTTCTGTGTAATCTTTGGCAAGCACCTTACAATCTGGGACTCATACGACAAATGAGTATGATAATCATCTCTGTTTTACCCATCTCACTGGGCTATTGTTAAGATCAAATGAAATCATGTTTGTAATAGTTACCATATATTAAGTATTTACAATATTCCAGGCACTATGCTAGGAGCTTTACATGTATTTTCTCATTTAATTCTCATAACTGTGGGATTCATTACTATTACCCCAATTTTTCAGATGAGGAAACTGAAGCTAAAGGGGCTTAACCACTCCCCCATGCTCACACAGCTATGAAGTGTTATATCTGAAATTCAAACACAAGCTCTTCAATTCCAAAGACTATGATCAAAGCACCATGATACTCCTT
Organism: Tolypeutes matacus; assembly: GCA_026826555.1. NCBI lineage: Eukaryota > Metazoa > Chordata > Mammalia > Cingulata > Chlamyphoridae > Tolypeutes > Tolypeutes matacus. The sequence goes on from JAKSZT010053888.1 coordinate 14,377,543, forward strand.
GAAAAAGCACTTTGTAATAAATACTGACATTAGGAACTTCACATTTGAAGCATCGAATTCATTTCTTATTTCCAAAAAAGACTGCCAGTAACTCATCAGAATACACAGATATGTAAAGGAGCCTCAATAATAGAATTAATATTGGTTTCATGGCACCACAGAAAGGCCTTCTTGGAGATATGCCATTGTCGTTATTGAATTTTGAGCTGGATCAGATCTGAGACGTAAATCAAATTTTGCTTTGTCTGGTAGGATGTATGTAAAGGAATTAGTTTAATTTAATTTTAAAGATGTCAGACTTTCCTTGCAAAGCCAATTCCCTTTCCAAAGGGACATGTATGTGTAGATCCCTGCATTATTTTAAGAAAGTGTTAACAGATTTTTTAAAAGCCTGTGAATATTAAGTATTTGGCTTCAAATAATCTGAGTACTTTATAATAGAACATGTTTATATCCATCTGGTTGAGTCATAACTCCACAAAAAAATATTCTGCCTGTCCACCCACTTTCTTCTTTAGTTAACTGGTCTTAGAGTCAACCCAAGAGATAACTAACATCTGGAAAAATGAATAAAGGATGACAATGTCAAAGAGAGGAGGAAAATGAACCAAGCCATACAAGAATATAAGAGAATCCTTCCCTCATTCCCCAATAAAAGTCTCACTAGACTAAAATCATTCACATCATCTAAGAGCATATATGAGAAGCTACTTAACTATGCTGCTGGGGTAGGTTCCATACACTTAGACATTGCCTCTTTCCCTCTCCTTCCAGAAACTCACAATCTTAACCACTCACAGGCAGAGAAGAGCTAGTAAATCCAAAAGATGTGTGTATGCTTGTGTGCATGTGATGGAGAGGAGAAGGAGGAGTGTGAAATGCAAGTTTCGAGATTAAGACAAATATCTAAAAGTAAAGATCTGGAATTCAGTGCTTCTATCAGTTCTGTTCACCAAATATCCATTGACAGCTTCCCATAAGTCAGGCTCTATGCTGTGCTCTTGAAGACTCTCTTACACATACATAGCATAAATCTAGTTAACTTGATTGCATTAAACCTTCTTAACTCAGACACTTATGCTCATAGCTAGCAGCCTAGAAACCCTTTCTTATGATTTTCCTTTCTGGTAGCAAAGCGTGTCTAATTTCAAAAATCTCACTACAAGTGATAGAAGGCACAACCCCAGAAAGTAAGATTTCACCAATTCTGACATCACAAAGTCAATCATTTAAGAGAAAATTTGTCAAACAAGAAGTTCTCTGAAACTTCATATTTTGCCTTTGATTTTTCTTGTATAATTCTATTCATATCCACCTGTTTATTCAAGTCTTGGTCCTGAAATATTTAAAACATGAAGTGTTCACAAACTTCCTTTCTCCCACAGCTTCTAATTCCCTCTCCCTATTCTTAATGTCGTGTATAGACAGATGTGTTCATTCTGCTACATGATAAAATGCTAAAAAGAGAGGGGAGGACAAAGTACAAAAGGGGTTTAACTGGACCTAGGAGGAAAGCAGTTTGGAGTATGAGGAAAGTAGACAGAAGGAGAAAGGGAATTTCATAAGCATGTCTGTGGACTATTTTTTATCCTCTCCAGCATGATAAGTCTTCATTATTTTGGCTATTAATTGTTAATTATTCTGGCTATTGAACTGTGCATTTGACCGCACTCCCCTCCGGCTGAACTATGCATGTCTAGATGTGATAAGAACCACAAAGAGAAAGGGGACTGCTGCCAGCAGCTCCCAGTCAGAGCCTCTCAGGGGAAGGTGACTCTTGCTCAGTACACCTCAGATAGCATCTCCCCTAGATCTAAAGGGAAAAGCAGCGGAGAATAATCCTAAGCAGATATAATAGATATCAAAGGGCCAGAGAAATAGAGAAAAATGGAGAGAGAGGAAAGAATTGTTTCATTGCAGGAAAAAAGAAGGGAAGAACGAATGGGAGGAAAGAGCAATGAGCAGGTAGGTATAGGGATGCCAGAGAAGATGGCTCTGACGGAAACTCAAGTGTGGTAGAAGAGGTTCACCACGAACAGGTAAGCAGCCCAAAAGTCCTACAAAGGACAGGCAAAATGAAAGCCTAAATATCCTGATTGGGTCTGAAGTTACAGAACTAAACTGAAGGGGTGAGGCCCTGCAGGTAAGTGCGCTATTGGCACACACACACATTGCCCCTGTATCCTGCAGAGGTTGGCAGGTCAGAGCTACCTCCTGGCATCTAAGTGCTGCCATTTCATCGCATTTGGTTCAATCAAGAGATGCACTAACCATCCTTTTATCTCTTCTCCATCAGTAATCACCACAGCCTTGTCAAACCCAGGGAATTAGTCATATCCTGTACATACAAAAGAAAAATCAGATTCCCCTAAAAGGTCTGATTTAAAAGCAATTCTGAAAGCAGTGGCAGAGATAAAAACAATTTTACCTGTGGATCTGAGCAAAGGACGTTAGGATATTGCTTCACACTGCCTGCCTGATAAAGTTGACATGGTCAGAAAGTTAAATTTTCTAAAGGCACAGAACTGTACAATTCACTTAAAATACTTTTAGAATAAAAGGAAGACTTCTGAGAGCAAGGGAATGTGACTAACTCCCCCAATCCCAGATTTGTATGGAAATAACCAATAAAATATAAAAACATGGGGACACCTTTATTCATTTGCTCATTTGTTTAGTATTTATTGAATTTTTACTATGTACCATTTGCAGCTGTAGATACCAAGTAAACAGCTGAACATATGATAGACATGATCCTTCTCTTCCTTTTCTATCAGGAACCTTGGAAAGATACCACTTACATGCCAGAAACCTCCAGCACCTTCTGCTACATAGACTGCAGACTGAGGAAAGCATAAAGGCTATTCAAAACTCTCCTCTGTGAAAAAGCTAATAATACCCACCCACTCTTCCTAACTCAAGGGTAAAGGTGTTTCTTGGGACAAATGGATGCAAGGAAAAAGCCAGGCTGGTACTTAACTAATGACCTTAGCTAGCGCTCTATTAGTGCATGGAGTTGACAATTTGTAAACAAGAGTCCTCAATGTTAAAATTCTACTTATTTGTTCTTTAACATACATTTATTGAGCATCTTTTAGGGGCACACACTTGTGAACTGCTAAGGAGCATATATGGAAGTGAAATGCATGATTCTGTTTTCATTTGGCCAGCATTTTCCCTAGTGAGATGCCATCCTTACAAATAGAATCCTGACCACACAGGATGCACAGCAGTGGCTGCTAAGTAGCAGTTGAGTGGTAAACTCAATAGGCAAAATCGGTATCTTGGGTATGCTACAGGAACTTCCAACACAACTTTTCAAAATGGAACTCAATATCTTTTCCTTTAACCACATTCCCCTTCCTCTGTTTCCTGTTTCAGTTAATGGGGTCACCATCTATCCCCTTCCAAGCAAGCCTTTCTAATGCCCTTCTTTTCTCATATGTTCCACATTCAGTTGGTCACCAAAATCAAAAGTTTCTAAGGCAGAATTGTCCCTTAAATCCAGCTCCTCCTGTTCACTCAGACTGCCACTGCATAAATTCAAGTCCGCATCTTCATGCATTTGGACTATTCCAACAGTCTCCTCTGCAACTCCCCATTTTCTTTCTGTTCCTACCAAAGAACATCCTCAATTGTGCCAGCAGGTAATGATCTACATCCCTGTTTCCCATTACTTAGAAAGTCTAACCTCCTTGGGAAAGCATGGAAGGCCACGTACAACCTCCTGCAACTATGACAAGTTCTGGTGATCATCCTTGACCTTCCACAACTACTCAAAATCATAATGTCCACTCATGCCATGATGTCTTTGCATATTCAGACCCAGGTGTGAAATGGCCTTCCTCACCTTCCCCCTCAGCATACTTCCACTCATCCTCAGAGACGCCACCTCAGATGGGTTCCCTAACTTCCTTGGATAGAGGGAGTTGTTTCTTCCTCTGTGCCCCTGACCAACCTGCTTCATTTTTAATTGACTATAGAATTTATCATGCTGTATCACAATGATCTGCTCATATGACTCTCTTCTTCACAAAATAGAGGTCTTCTCAGAGGCAGGGTTAATGTCTTATTTATCATTGTAGTTTTCATGACTAGAACAGAGACTGTACATAGTGAGTTCTAAATGAATAACTGAATTTCAAAGAATGAATGGATGATTATACAGAAAAGGGAAAAATATGTTTTATCAGAGAAGCCAGGAAAAACTTCATGGATGATACTGGATTTAAACTTCACTTTTAAAAATGGGATAGGAGTTGGACTAGAAGAAATGAGGGAGAGAGTGCCCATGGAGGGAGCAAAAACACAAAGGTTTAAGTAGAGATGAATTAAAAAAAAAAAAAAAGCAGAAGTTCTGTTTAGTTGGAGCAAATCGTAGTGAATAAATCTGAAGTTCTCATCACAGCTGACTAGAGATCATATTACCTCATCTCTGATTACACTCTAACCCAGCATCTACCCAATCTCTGACTCCACTCTGCCCACTATGGCCTTGGTTCTGTTCTACTGATACACCAAGCTTGTTTCTCCTTGGATCTTTTGCTTTTGCTTTTCCCTTTGACTGCAAGACCCTCTAAGGATGTTTAATATTGAGTTAAAACATGATATGTCTAATGAGACCTTCTCTGCCACCCCCACTAATGTTGCCTTGGCCCCCTCCTATCAGAACACCCTGCTTTATTCCTCCATACCGGTCACCACTCTTTGAAAGAATTATTTATTTATATATTTGATTTTTGTGTAATTCCCTTCCACTCCCCACCCACACTGGATTTTTAACACCTAGATTATTGCCTGGCATATAGCAGGCCTTCAATAACTAATATCTGAATTACCAAGGTGTTCAATGAGGCTAAGTTGCAGGGTGAACAAGGCAGTAGAAGGTTCTGAACTGAATGGTATGGTGGAGGGAGGTATTGTACTGCACATATTTTGAATGGAAGTAATATTATCAAAACTACATATTTAAAATTATCTTTGAATAACATATACAAAATAGATTTTAGACAGGGAAACACTGAAAATGGCTGCTGAGAAATTCCCAAATATTTAACCTCTTTTATAAATTTTCTATATTTTAATTATCAAAAACAATTCAGTTGGGTTTTACTGCCACCACTATAATCAACACCAAGGTTTCCAGATTAATGGTTCCACTCGTTGTTTGTTTTTTTCAGATTAGTATTCTAATATTCTTACAAAAGCACAGAGTATATTCATGTAAATTTTTTCATAATTCTCCTAACACTAGAAAAATTCAGAATAGCAACCATTAAATCCTAGCTTGCACTTATGCCCCAGAACCAAAATAAATAGAATTTAAAATAGGCCTAGCTGGTTAAACTCAGTGCAAAAAATATTTACATTCAGATGTGGTTTGGATTCCTTTCCTTGTATAATCTGGCTTAATTTTTATATTTTGGATTTGAGCTAATGAAACAACATTCACACACCAGACAGAGGCTATGACTTCAGGACATATATGAATATATATAGCAAATATATGGTTAAGCTGAACAGCAGACAGTGACAATATAGGTCAGAAATTTCACCTCATAAAATGATGAGGTTATATGAATTACTTTTAAAGTCCTTCCTATCTCAAATATCTAAGATTCTATCTTATGTAGATGCCTAGAGTAATCAATTTAACTATGTAATCATTACTGCCACTGATGATCAAAGATATTAAAATGCTTCCCGGACATTTTAATGCTTCCAGCACCTCATCACTGCTTAATCTTTACATAAATAATTTTTACCTTTCTTTATAAAAGGATACTGGATAATGTTCAGTTCCGCCGTTGCAATATAAGTTCCCTACAGTCTAGCCCTCTCCACTGATTACAACTCTAAACCGGAAAAAAACAGAGCAATACAACAACAAAAATCCTACTCTGGACTATGAAAATGAAACAAAAGCAGGAAGACTGTGGAGGCAGCCAGAACTTGGAGAAGTGGCCAGAATGGGAGTTAGTTTTCCAGTTATTTTTTCCTTTTATGACTTTACTCTGTGTGTGGGCTCTAGTCAAAGAAAACCTCTCCAGTGTAGGCAGGTGAAACCCCTATAGAAAACCTGCCATCTTTCTAGTCGGAAGAAAAGGAAAGAAATCCCTGTCACCAGAGTGTGGGAGGAATCCCAGAGGGTAGAGAGACAGAGAAGGAAACCCTCAATTCTATGTAAGACTCATTCATGTCCCAGCCTAACTCCTGAACCACACATACATATGTGGGATAGACCCAAACCAGCATAGCAAAAGCATAGCTAACTGAACTGAGATTCAGATCACTGCCAACAGAAGGCAAGACAGAAATTACAATCTGATCCTAACCAAGTTTGGATTGCCTATTAGAACCAAACAACATTCTTCAGAGGATTATAAAAGAACCCAAGGTCAACACAGCATAACATTCACAATGTCAAGGGTACAATCCATAATTATTTGGCATACAAAAAAGTAGGAATATTTAAACCAGTTTGAAGTGAAAAAGCAATTAACAAAAGCCAACCCTGAGATGAGTAGGCTATTAGAATTATCTAAGGCACTAAGGCAGCTATTACAACTATGCCAAACGAGTTAAAGGAAAATATACTTCAAGAAAGGGAAATGAAAAGGAAATCACAGTAGATAAATAAAAATTACTTGAAAAGAACCAACTGGATATTTTTTAATTGAAAAATACAATATCTGAAATTTTTTAAAAAATTACTGGATGGGCTCAATAGCAGAATGGCAATGACAGAAGAAAAAGGCAGAAAACATGAAAATATATCAATAGAAATTATCCAATCTGAAGAACAGAGAGAAAAATGGAATGAAATATGAACAACGTCTTGCGACTTTTGAGACAATACAAAAGATTTAAAGTACTTGACATTGAAGAGCCAAAAATGGAGGAGAAAGAAATTGAGGGAGAAAAAAGGAAGCAATAATGGTTGAAAATATCTCAAATTAGGTTATATTAGGTTAAAAATTAAAAACACATTGATTTACAGACTCATATAATTCAACTCCAACATAATAAACTCAAAGGAAACCATACTTTGATATAGCATAATAAAAAAAGATGAAGGCCAAAATAAAGAAAGAAATCTTGAAATGAACTAAAGAAAAATGATACATTACATATAGGGGAATAAATATTTGAATAATTATGGATTTCTTGTCAGAAACCTTGGAGGCCAGAAGACGGCAAAATATCTTCAAAGTGCTAAAAGACAAAAAACTGTCAAATGGAAATTTTATATCCCTAAAATATATTATTCATGAATGAAGGCAAAATAAAGATGTTTTCTAGAAAACATCTCTCACACACATAAACACAAATCTACTGAAGCTAATAAATGAGCTCAGCAAGGTTGCAGGATCAACATATAAAAATCAATTCTATTCCTATACACTAGCAATCAGAAATTCAACAAATGAACTTAAGAAAACAATTTCATTTTATAGTAGCATCAAATAAAATAAAGTATTTAGGAATAAACTTAACAAAGGAGTGCAAGACTTGTACCAAAAAGTATAAAACATTGCTGCAAGAAATTAAAGCAGACTTAAATGAATAGAAAGACATTCCTTATTCATTGATGGGAAGACTTATTATTTTTTTGATGGTAATACTCCCCAAATTGATCTTCAGATTCAACACAATCCCTATCAAAGTAAAAATATATTCAGATAATGAAAAGCTAATAATATTATAGGTATTGATGATGTTAAATATTGGTAATCTAAACTCTCTAATGAAAAGACAAAGATTGACAGAATAGATAAAGAGCAAGAACCAACCATACATTGTCTAAAAGAGGTAGACTTTAAATATAAAGATACAGAGAGGTTGAAAGAAAATGGATAGGAAAAAAAGTATAATATACAAATATTATACGAAGGCAGCAGTTGTTATATTAACATCAGATAAAACAGACTTCAAAAAATGTGTTACCAAACATAAAGAGGGACATTTCATAGTGATAAAAGAACAATTCATCAGGGTAATATAACAATTATAAATGTGTATGTGCCCAATAATGGTGCCTCAAAATACATGGAAAAAAATTAACTGAATTAAACTGAGAGACTATTCTACAATCAGAATTATAGGCTTTAACATCCCTCTGACAGACAACCAGGCAAAAAATCAACAGACAGAAAGGATCTGAACAATCATCTTCATCTAACTGACATTTATATAACACTACAACCTACAACTGCACAGTATACACTCATTTCAAGTGTAGATATACATTCACCAAGGTAAACTATGGGTTGGAATTTAAAGTGAATCTTAATAAATTTAAAAGAAGCAAAAGCATACAGAATTTGTTCTCTGACCACAATAGAATTTAATTGGAAATTTATAACATTAAGTTATCTAACAAAACCTCAAATATTAGGAAATTAAACATCCTACTTCCAAATAATACATGGACCAGAATTACCAGGGCAAAATCACCATAAGAATCACTTATTAGAGTGACAATAAAACTACAAAAATATCAATACATGTAGGATGTAGCCAGAACAGTGCTTTGAGGGAAACTTATGGCATTAATGTTTGCAGAAGAAAAGAAGAAAGATCTAAAATCCAAGTCTAAGTTTTTGCCTTAAGAATACAGGAAAAGGGGGACGGATGTGGCTCAAATGGCTGGGCATCCGTCTCCCATATGGAGGGACCCGGGTTCGATCTCTGGGACCTCCCGGTAAAAAAAAAAAAAAAAAAAGAATACAGGAAAAGAAAAGCCAAGTAACCTCAAAGTAAGTAGAAGAGCAAGGAAATAATAAAGGCAAGGGCAGAAATCAATGGAACAAAAAACAGAGAAAAACTAGAAAAAATTAGTAAAGCCAAAGTTGGTTAGCTGAAAAGATCAACAAAATTGACAAACCCCTACCTACACCAATTAAGAAAATAGAATAACAACAGAATTCACCAATATCAAAAAAGAGTTATCAACACAGATCTTACAGGCATTAAGAGGCTAATAAGAAAACACTAGGAACAATTTTATGCCAATCAATTTGATGACCTAGATGAAATGGCAGATTTCTTGAAAAACTTAACTAAGCAAAAATGACACAAGAAGTAAAAGCTGCAAATAGCCCTGTATCTATTAAAGAAATTGAATTCCTTGTAAAAAGTTGTTCTCCAAAGAACATTCAAGGCTCAGGTGGTTTCACCAACAAATTTTATCAAACGTTTAAAGAAGAAATAGCACCAATCTAATGGAAACTTTTCAGAAAATAGAAGAGTAGGGAACACTGTTCAACTTGTTTTACAATGCCAACATAATTCAATACCAAAACCTAAGACATTACAAATGCTATCTTAATAAAGTTGTTAAAATAAAAACATAGTGAGTTCCATTACTATGGACCTGTAACAAAGTCTTGGCCCTAACACAAACGATTTTAGCTACAGAAAAACCTGGAAGGTCAGTTATAATACAGCCTCAGGTAAAACCTACAGTGTACGGTACACTCCATGGCTAATGTTTTAATGATTTCATCCTATAGCAGAGGTCAGAAAACTATAGTCCACAGGCCAAATCCAGCCAGCAGCTGGACTTTGTATTACCTGAAGGCTAAGAATGACTTTTTCATTTTAAAGCATTGTTAAAAAAATAAAAAATAAAACACAAAAAAGTGACAGAGACTGTAGGTAGCCCATAAAGCCTAAAATATTTACTATCTGGCCCTTGACACAAAAAGTTTGCCATCCCTTGTTAGACAAATGATAAATTTATGCTGATAAGTCACTTCATTGTTCCACTCTCAGCGGGAGAGAGGAGGTAGAAGACTCAAAGACCAGGCCTACTATCTGCCCTCCTGTCCTCTTCCCTCCACGGAGTTTCTGCCCCTACTGATGATTTCATTCATTCAATACGTAGAAGGGTCCTTTTATAGATCAGTCACTCTGCCAGGACCAGTGATATAATGATGAACAAGATAGCAACCCAGCTCTCAGTGAGCCTATAGGTTCCCAGAAGAGATCTAAATGTTTATTGAATGAATCATTCAATCTGTCAAGGAAACCAACAGTTTTACCAGGATCACGGGATAATAATGGTTGGTCAGGATAGGAGGCTTCACAGCTGCTCCATTTTCTTCTTGTTGACCCTTACTCTGAACTCCTTACTAGATGAGATGCTTCTCTGGCCTGAGGTGTCTTATTATAATACCCTCCAAGATAAAGGATACATTAATGTAAATGTATACAGATAATATTTTGGCCTTTTCTTTTCCTCAGTTGGGTATTTTTGTATTTTTGTGTTTTGTTTTTTTTTTCTTCAATTTAAAAAAATCATCAACCCTTCTCTCAAATTGAAGCTCCTTCTTAAATCTCATATTTAAAATTAAAACTAACATTAAGGAACATAAAGGAAAGATAATGTCTAGGAGGTTTTATTAATGCATCCAAAAATAACTCCCTGTTTTTAAAGTTAAGATAAGAGCCTCAAACCCACAGGATATGTATCTTCATGTGTTAACGCATTAGCTAACATTTACTTAGTCACTGACAGTTATTTTGGTTCTAAATTCAAAGGGTGTAAGAGATATTATAAAAAGGAATCACGGGCAAAATTAATATTGGCAGGACATAAAATGTGATTCAAAAAACGTACTAGAGGCCATTTTCTAGATAAAGTAAACTTGTTGGAGGGAAGACCTGCCAGGGTAACAGATAAGTAAGAGTAATGAATTAAACCATCATGTATATAAGGCAACATGGAGGCCAAAACAATCAGAATGGTTTGGAGATGCAGAAGAGATGTCACCAAAGAAAAAAGAGAAACAAGATCAATGGTACATCATCTGTAAGCATCAGTTCCCATGAGAAGTGGACAATTTGAAAAACCTAAGAAAAATCAAACAGGAATGATTATAAAACTGAAGAATTGAAGAAGAAGGATTTTAAAATACCTACAATATAGATTGAAAATCAAGGTCAAGAAACAGAGTTGGCTCATGAAAGGAATTTAATAAGTAAAGACGTTAAAAGCCAACAGCTTTTCTATGTTGTAGGAGAGCACGATGACAAATTACAGCCTAAGGAAAAGAAGTAGATTGAATAATATCAAGTTGCTTTTAAAAAGTCACCAACAACCTTTCTAATAATCATTTTTATCATGCTGGAATCACTTGTAACAGTTAAATCAGGCAGGAAGAGAAGCAAACCGTGTTGTACATAAATTGTTTAAGGTCTGATTCCTATGATCACTTCTACCTCCAAAGAGCAGGAGGGAAAAGAAAGACAGGGGGAGGGAAAGTTGGAGGGGGGATGTTTTAAGTTGAGGCATCTATATACACTATACTTCCTTTAGGGCAGAGATTGTGACTTATTCACCCTTATGTTTCCAGTCCCAAGCACAGGGTCTGAAATATGTAGGTGATTAATCAAGGTTTGCAAAATGAATACACTGATCAAATTAACAAAAAATCAACAAATCACTTTGGTTTGTGGCATTATAGTTGAAACCTGACCCTGTTCTCAGCCCTTCTACTTTTCTCTTTAATTTGTTTCTATGTTCAAAATTCAATGATTATAAAAACAAGACTTTAAAATATGAATAAAAAACGTTTTCTCAGATGGATTACAAAGATGAATAACCAAAAAAAATAAAATGTCTCTGGGCTTATTGAGCTAAATTAAGCATCTGATTTTAACACACTATAAAATGTGTTCCCCCCTCTCCCACACACACAAACGTCCTTCCAAATAGCTATCTGTATAAGAACTCCAGCCATGCTTCATTTATATTTGTAATAAGATTTCAGAGTATTCGTTCATCATCTCCCCATTTGAAGCCACCTTAGACTAACCAATTACTATAATAATCCTTTGGTCTAACAGAACCTACCAGTACATCCATCTAAACAACTGGAAATCTGGAATTCCCTCTATCTCAGAGCTGTATGAATCTTTTGCTAAAATTAATCATCTGAAAATTAGCTAAAATTACAATAGACCTCATATCTGACCTTGAAAGTAAGAATTCATGCATAAATAGCATATTTTAAGACATTTTTAACTTAAAAATTATTGCTAAATTTAGAATGTAAGGGACAAAGAAACCAAGTTTAAAAATATATATATTAAGTTTCCCAGCTGCTAAAACACATAACTTGCAATGAGTTGACTTAAACACTAGCAATTCATTGGCTCATGGTTTTGAGGCTAAGATAAATCTAAAATTGAGGTGTCAGCAAGGTGATACTTTCTCTCCAAGGACTATGGTGTTTTGGAGCTGGTTGCTGTTGATCCTTGGGTCCTTGGCTTTTCTGTCACATAGCAATGCACATGGCCATGTCTCCTCCTTTCTCCTGCTCTGGTCTTTGACTTCCAGCTTCTTCCCATGGCTTTCTCTCTCTCCATCTGGATTTCATTCTGCTTAGAAGGGACTCCAGCAATCTGGATTAAAGCCCAACCTGCCTCAGTTGGGTCACACCTCAACTGAAGTAACATCTTGAAGAGACCCTATTTACAGTGGGTCCATTCCTTTCAAAATGAGGACCAAGACCAAAACCATGTCCAAGCCGGAGTGCACAATTCAATTCAGCACAAACATTTTGTGAACAGGGCATTCCAAATCACACCTGGCTCAAAAAGATCCTATTTTTTCACTGTTATTTTCATTTTATTTAAAAACAAATCCCAATTACTTGGATATTTTACATGCTATTGTGGAAAAAAATACTAAGACCTATTTAGAGGGCATTTGTTTTCCAACAGAGGGTAGGGATGTGGAATGACCCTCTGTTATTAAAGATAACAATTTCTTAAAATACAGATATGAAGAAAGGCTTAAATGGAGAAAAGCTATAAATCATCAGGGAAATCTAATTTTATAAATCATACTTGACAAAATTCCAGGCAGAAAGACCTCTAACAAATTTATGTTTGATTGTTTGATATGAAACCCGTAAATATGGGGGACAGTCATATTTTTCTATCTATTCTCTCTCTCCTCCCCATCCCCAAAGACTTCCACACTATTTATCTATTGCTCCCAAACTCCAGTATATGCCTCAACAATTCTCTCCTTTTTTCCATAGCCCTAGCCAGTTTTTTGGTATGCTTTACTTGGCTTCTACCTGTTTCTCCAAAGCCACACAAAATCATGCTCTGCTTTTCCAGAATAGGTCAGAGCAGAAACATTCTGGCCAAGTCTCCTCTACATTGAGGATTTGGAACTCTCATACGTTGCTGGTGGGAATACAAAATGATATTGCACTGTGTAAAACAGTTTGGCAATTTAATAAAAAGTTAAACATACATTTACCACACAACACAGCTAGATATTTACCACTACTAGATATTTTCATGGGAGAAATGAAAATATATCTGTTCAAAACCTACACGTTTATAACAGCTTTTATATAATTGCCCCAAACTGGAAACAACCCAAATATCCATCAACTGGTAAATGGATAAATCAATACAAGGGCATACTTGAGCAATAAAAAGGAATTAACTGAGTTCCCTACTCCCACCACCTTCATCCCACCAATTAATCTCCTTCCCCACCACCCTCACCCCTATCCCAATCCCAGTTCCCTCTCCTTACCCCAGGCCCAGACCCTCCCACTAGCCCTCCATCTACCTACCACCTCCTTGACCCCAACCCAAGAAAGCAAACCCCTTATGCACTGGATTCCCTGGTCATCCCATTCGAGAATCCCCAAGATCTTGTGAGATTTCTTCCCAGAAAGAACCAGAGGCTAGCTCCTATGCAATGGAAACCGCTGGCCCATATGTTCTCACTGACTGAACCAGAGGCATCCCAACCCATGACTAAGAGGCAAAGTGTCATGTTCAAGGATGGGGGCCTCAATGAGGCCACCCCAGATGCATTCCTCACCTACCTCATTAAGAAGGTCAAGCAGAGAAAACATTGACTACACCTATGCTATAAGAAACTGAAGATTTTTGCAATGCCAATCTAAAATATTAAGAGGGTCCTGAAGGTGATACACCTGGATTCTTCTTGTTCAGAATTTGAAAGTGAATTGTACCTGGAAATGGTCCACCCTGGGGAAGTTTGCTCCTCACCTGGGCCAGATGGTTAATCTGCACAGACTACTCCTCTCCCACATCCAAGTCTTCCCACACGTCCCCAGTGAAAGAGGAGCAGAGTGCCACTCAGTTCACCTCTCAGTTTCTCAGTCTGCACCATCTCCACAAGCTGCATTTGGATTCCATCTCCTTCCTGAAAGGTCACCCAGGCCAGGTGCTCAGGTGCCAGAAGACTCACTTGGAGACCCTCTCCATCACTCCTGCCTGCTTTTCGAACCAAGCCTGATGCATCTGTCCCTGCGCCTGAATGTCAGTCATCTGGAGGACGTGCATCTGAGTGGCATCATTCTGAGTCCCGGGCCCCTTAAGATTCTGCTGGAGACAGCCTCAGCCACCCTCCTGGACCTGGATTCTGACGAGTGTAAGATCATGGACTCCCAATTCAGTGTCATACTGCCTACCCTGGACCACCGGTCCCAAGTGATGGCCCCTCAGCTTCTGTGGAAACCCCGTCTCCATAGGTGTCCTGGAGAACCTGCTGAGGCTTGCCGTCGGGCTGAGCAAGTTAAGCCAGGCGCTGTATCCTACCCCTCTGGAGAGCTCTGAGGACACTACCAGGACTCTCCACTCAGGGAGACTTGCTTAGCTCCATGCCAGGCTGAGGAGGATGCTGCAGGAGGCAGGATGACCCAGCATGACCTGATCCAAGGCCAACTCCTGTCCTCACTGTGGCCTGAGACTCATCCTGTGCCCCTGTTATATGTCTGTCTAGCTGGGGTATGCACCAAAGCCTCCATTCTGAGCACTTGGAAACTGAAACCTAGGACATAAGTGCATCGTGAAGAAATACAGAAGCCTCAATTTCAGACAGCTGCTCAATGGGAACAAGAAAAGGAATAGTAATCTGGGGGAGGGGTTTATATTGATATGGGGGGTTGATGGGACCAAACGGATCATATGTCCCTAGAGTAAGAAATATGAATCTGACTTTCCAGTAGGGCATTGGGACTTGAGAGGTATATCCTGGAGTTATCCTTGCATGGATGATTGTAAAGAAACAATTAGAAATAAAGGAAATGTCAATGTTAAAAAAGAAAAAAGGAATGAACTACTGATACATGCATCAACAAAGATGAATCTGAAAGCATTATGTAAAGTAAGAGAAGCCAGGTGCAAAAGGCTACATACTGTTTGATTCTAGTTATAAGGCATTCTGGAAAATGCAAAACTACAGGGACAAAAATCAGATCAGTGGTTGTCAGGGGCTGGAGGGGTAGAGAAATGGATTGACTTTAAAAGGATACAAGAAAACCTTCTGGAGTAATAAAAATGTTCTATGTCTCTATTGTGATGATGGTTACCTAGCTGAATACATTTGTCAAGATTCATTGAACTTCACAGCTAAACAGGGTATGAATTTTACTATATGTAAATTATACCTCAATAAACCTGACTTAAAAAATCAGAGTTGTTTTTATAATCAGAAAAGGAAAACAGATCTTTTACTTTTCTCATTCCAACCTCCTTGTTAACTTCTGTCCCCAACCATCTTCATACTGCAAATAGATTTCTCAACTTTCTAAATTGCAACCTTCTAAATCTTTTAAATAATAAAGGCATGGTTAAGACTAGATCTAAAAGTTTCCTTATGCAAACAAAACAGGAGTAAAATTTTACATTGCAAAATGTCAAAAACTTAGGGAATCACAGTGTAGATCAACAAAACAAGAAATTAAGTGGAACACTAAGACTGATGTCAATATTCAATAGAGTACAAATGATTTTTCCCATTTAAAAACTGCAGTCACAAGCTAAAAACTGAACTACATCTATAAAAGAAGAAGAGCCACCCACTAAATATACTACTTATAAATCCACGCTGAAGTACTTGCCTGTGGCCAGAGTGGCCTTTGTTTTCCCACAGCCAAGTCCTGCTAACTGTGCTCCATTTACAGGGCCTGCCATCCTCCCATCTTATCATATCCAAATCCTTTCTGTCCTTAAAGGTCTGGCTCATACACCCTATCTTTCAATATAAGACATCCTGATGTCTGCTAATAGTAGGGCATATATATTTGGAAACTACCAAATAAAACATATACAAATTCAACTCAAAGAGATCCCAAAGCCCAAAGCTGAAACAATTCGAACAAAATTAATTAAGTAGCATGAGATTATAACCCAAGGTATCAAATAAATATTCAAGAGTCTGTACTGCTATAAATATATGATTGAATACATAAATAAATGGGGGAGAAAAGACAAATCTCCCATGCAGAAAAATTTCAAATAATTTATGTAGTTACTCCTCTCTCAAAGAGGTGAAGCAACCCCCGGTCTATGCATAGTGCCTTCCTTCCAAAAAGTACAGTAAGCAAAGGGAAAGGGGGAGTAACTCAACAGTGGAGATACCCAACAAACACTACCTCAGCCAGGTTATCAGGGTCTGGCCAACATCAGTGATGATAAGACGTGTTGTTAGCACATACCTGTGAGATGAGGTCACAAGAATGGCATATTTCCTCCTCAAAACATGCAAATACAGTCTAAGCATAAGAAAAACATCAGACAAATTCCAACTGAGGGACATTCTTTACACAATACCTGACGAGTACTTCTCAAAACTCTCAAAATCATCAAAAACAAGGAAGACTGAGGAACCTAAGGAGACCTGATGGCTAAATGGAACGTTGTCTCCTACAGGGAATCTTGGAACAGAAAAAAGGCATGAGGGGAAATCTGAATAACTATGAGTTAGTTAACAATAATTAGTGGTTCATAAATTATAACAAATGTAACAAACTAATGCAAGATGTTAATAATAGATATAACTGAGTATGAGGTATATAGGAACTCTATACTACTTTTGCAATTTTTCTGTAAATCTAAAACTGTTCCAAAATAAAAAGTTTACTTAAAAAATATACAAATTTCAAATGTTAAATAGTTATCCTGAAACACAGGATTGTTCTAGGCAATCAAGATTTAAGTTACATGATGTGAGAGTCATCCTAAAGAGAAACAAATCCCTGAACATATATATCAGTCTCCTGGGGCTCTACTCCCACAGTAAAACTTGGAGATGAAGTTCTGGAATACAACTAAACTGGGTATTTTTAATGTTTATTCTAAGATTGTTGTCTGTAAATATATAATTTAAAATACTGGCTTCATTATTATATGCGATTTCCTTTACCTTGGATTCATAAAGAGGTAATGCAATTTTATACTTGAAAGCCATTGAAAAATGTATGACTATTTACAAAAATTCACTCTGTGGTCAAGTTTATCTACAATGAATAACTGAAGAGATGAGTGACTTCTCTTTTGTCCTTACCCTTTCCAATTAAAGGGAGATTATATTTTGCTATTAGTATAAAAAGGATTTATGTTCTTAATTTTCACAACTTGCCTTCCAAAATAAGTTGGAAAAAATTCGATAGTGGTAAGATACCAGTCATTTTCTATTGCTAGAATTATGAGTTCCTCTTGTTGCATGAATTGTTCCTATGTTGAAATTAGTGCAGTAAAAAGAACTGGGAGTGGACTGGTTTTTGTTTAACTAGTTATTTTTTTTCAGGATGGGAATAACAGAGCATATTCAGATGCTGTGAGAGTGATTCCCCGGAGTCATACAACTCATCTCTGTTCAGCTAACTAACCTAAACAAATCATAACTCTGGGTCTTAGCTTTCTCACTTATAAAATGGAAAGATTATAATTCATAGTCACTTATCTCTAAATTCTTTGGAGCTAGAGAATTCTGAAGTCTGAATATAATTTCACATTTGCCTTTCAAATAAATACAGTGAGCCTGATTTGCCGGTAACCCCACAGCCTCTCAAGTGTAGACTCTCTTTGAAATGACTGGAAATAGGGATGGGAGTTTATGCCTCTGCAATAGAATCTGTGCTGCAGAAGATATGACTCATTGGGGCCAACACACCTGATTCAACTTTCATTTCAAAATTTGTTTCCTGTTCCCTTGACTCTGGAAAAAGTCTTCAATAAGCTAGAGCAGCAAAAAGAAGTCAGCCTGCAGACAGATTGAAAGGGAAGAAAAAAGATGATGAGGAAAGCTTTACACTTTTGTAAGAAAACAGAAGATTTTAAGAAAAGTGTGCTTAAGATGATAACCTTAATAATAATAATATTGTTTGAAAACTCACCCCCACCATCATGGAGCAGAAACTGTGATATAGGACTTGAGGCCAGAGAGATCAGCCTTTCCAATTCAACTGAACAGATGGATATTGAGGGACAGCCCTTAAATATATCATGCCACCAAATTCCTTCCCTGCCCACCACTTTCCCAGCATCCATCATTTTCATTACCTTAGTTATTTGTATCTTTGACAAAAAAGGATGAAGAAGGAAAAAGATGTTCAAAGAAAAATGCCCCACTTTTTTTTCCTCAGTGACTGTATTCTCCTTAGTCACCAAATGGTTTCCCCATTGCCAGGACCAACTCATTCAGGAGAGCCCAAAGCTTGGTTTAATGATCTGCTGTGGCCATCTTCAATTTCTTAATAATTTCTGAACAAAGCATCCCACATTTTCATTTTGCACTGTGCCCAGCAAATTATATAGCTAGTCTTGCCCATTGCCTTTTAAGATGTCTTGTTTTGACTTTCACAAATCTTCACCTACATTTCTTTCCCTTACATTCAGCAGAGAAATCTTACTGAGCACCTACTAAATATCAGGATTGATCCATTGCATTCTCTATGCCTTTATGTGGGTGGCTGAGAATTACTGGGAAAAAATTGTCCAACTCTGTGGCCTTGAGCCACCCCACATCCATGATTTCCATTCTCTGCCATGTGCTCTAGACCATCCACAAGCCTGTTTCCCAGTCAGCTGTCTGCTCTATTCCCAATGACACCAGTTTCCTTAAACTGTATCCCCTTTCCTCTTATTCTCAGATGAGAGCTTTTCCTTTTCTTCATGGATGTCATACAGGCCTCTCAGACTCAACATTACCCTAACAGCAGTCCTCACCTTCCCATCCAAGTCTGCTCCTCATCCAGTCTTCTCTGCCTGGGAGATGACCTGGGAGAATGTCATCACTTTCCTCCCGGTCCTCTGTATTAGTCAGGGTTCTACAGAGAAACAGAACCAACAGGATCTATGTGTATATTAAGAGATTTATTGTAAGGAACTGGCTCACACGATTGTGAGGGCTGGCAAGTCTGAATTCCATGTGGAAGATCCAA
Organism: Tolypeutes matacus; assembly: GCA_026826555.1. Classification (NCBI taxonomy): domain Eukaryota; kingdom Metazoa; phylum Chordata; class Mammalia; order Cingulata; family Chlamyphoridae; genus Tolypeutes; species Tolypeutes matacus. The sequence goes on from JAKSZT010053888.1 coordinate 14,396,775, forward strand.
GGCTGGAAATTACCAGAAGAGTGATGTTGAGTCTTAGTCTGATTCTACAGGGGAGACCAGGGAGGTCTGGAGGATGGAGTTGTTGTGTGAAAGTTGTCGTGGGGCTGGGCAGGATGGTTGGGGGAATCGCACGGCGGTGTTCCGAGGGGTTTGGACGGCGAGAGAATAAAAGCAGCAGACAAGTTTCTCTTGGGGTTCAGCAAACAGGATTTTTTTATTGAGGACGTGCAGAGCCTTTTATCGATTCCGTGAGGGGTCTTGTGCGGGGGTCTTGTAGGAGGCAAGGCAAGAAAAGCGAGGGAGTACGTGGCAGGCTAAGATTGGGCACAGTTGTTTGCTAAGGAGGGTTTGCTATCTGTGGAAGGCAGGAAGGTTTCGCGGGCGCGGGAACAGGGTGAGCTACATTCTTAAAGAAGGCTGAAAATAGAGTTAGGCTAGTCCTTTGTTATAGTCGGCCATTTTAGCTTTACCTCCTTAGGCAACCTCCAACATGGAGTCTTCAGGCAGAATTCCTTCTGACTCTTGAAACCTTCTAAGGTGTCAAACTGATTAGATGAAGCCCACCCACATTGCAGAGGGTAATCTCCTTAAAGTCATCTACAAAATACCTCCACAGGAACAACTAAGCCAGTGTTTGACCAAACAACTGGACACTATAACCTAACGATGTTGATTCATAAAATTAATCATCACATTGTCCAAACCAAAAACTTGGTAGTTATCCTTGACTATCCTCCATATCAAATTGGTTCTGCAGTTCTGTCATTTTAAAATTTCTTTGAATAGCTTCTTCACATTTGTCAATCTTCTTTGTCATTGCTTTAATTAGTACACCCTTAATTACTTTCTTGGGTTACTACAATAGATTCTTTATTAGTTCCATGTTTCCAGTCTAAATTTTCTTCCCAATCACCAAATCCATGTTCATGCTGATAATAAAGTACACTGAAAATCTGATCGTGTCCTTTGACATAATGAAAAAAACGCACACACACACGCACACACGCACACACACACACACAAACTCCTTCCATCCCTGTATGTACCCTTTGCAGTGCAATTTTGGCAGTCCTTCCATCAAGAGGTATAGTCTATTTCTTTATCCCCTTGATTTTGGGTCAGCCTTGTGACTTGCTTTGACAAACGGGCTGTGGCAAAGTGATACTGTGGGAGCACTTTCTCTCTCCCTCTCTGTCTCTCCTCTCTCACCTTGAACAGAAAGGCCCATCCCAGACTATAGCTAGCACCAATAGCATCAACCACCAGACTAGGGAAAGAGATCATGTTAGATCATCCAGCCACAGCTGAGCCACTAGATGACTGCAGTCAGCTGAGTGACCTCAGGAGAAACCAGCAGAATTGCTTAGCAATTCAAATTGTGAACCCAAAAAATTTTGAGCAAAGAAAATTGTTTTTGTTTTAGGTCACTATGTTTTGGGGGGATTTGTTATGCAACAATAGGTAGCTATTGTGTGCAGAGTTCCATGGGGACATAAACAAAGGCTTGATCTCTATATTAGGTTGCCCCAGAAACTAACCACCCTTAGCAAATAACAGTATATTTCTGTGTATCAAATAGACCTTCAGGCTCTATCAGAATACCGCAAGCTCTGAGTTCTGCTGCTGTGTAGGTGTCCACTATGATAATGCTATTCTAAGTCTACCAAGGTCAGGCCTGAAGTGCTATCACCTTGTCCCAATGCCAAAAGCCAGCAGGACAAGCAGGTTTCTGATGTCACTGAGGATGCTTTGTATTGATTGCTGGAGAAACTGCTCCAGGCATAGCCATAGCCTGGATGAAAGAACGTACTTGCTCACCAGTTCCCACAACTGTTTTCCCTACTCAGTGTCCTACTTACAGCACCCCAAACTAGGACACTATGAATTATCTTTGACTCTTACTTCCATTTTATCTTCCATATTCAATGTTTCTAAAATTCCATTACTGCTTTGTTTCAAAATGTCTCTCTGATTTGTCCTTTCTCTTCACTCTCAGGTGCCACCCTTCCCCCCACTATATAGGTCCCCAGGTGAATTCAGCAGTAATTCCTTGGTTAGTCTCCAGACTCTAATCTTGTGTCCTCCCAAAATTTTAAGTATAGCATTCAGACCAATCTTCTTAACAAATTTCTTTCTATTTTTCCCACATGTAAAAGTCTGTAATAATTCCCTGTTTTTTCTTTCATCAAGTCAATAATTCTATTTCACTCTCAAGGTCCCCCCATCCCAAAATTTGACCCTCCAAGTCTATCCAAACTTATTTCTCAGTTTTCCATTCTACACATCCTCTTACCCCACTAGTCCAATTTTCTCAGCTACATTGAAAGTGCTCAATCCTATCTGCCTGCCCTTAGCTGGCCATGAGCATATCTTTCATCATTTACCATCTACAAATCTATCCTTCTGGAACTAGCTCAAGTCCTACTTCTTCCATAAAGTTCTGGACCCTAAATCAGAGACATGATGCTAACCCTTGATCTGCCCTAAGTGGTTGTATGAACCCAAATGAATGATTTCAATTTCTGCATATGTATTCTAAGGGGATTGAACCTTTCTGTTGTAACATCGAGAATTCGATCCAAACCAAACCCTTTCCTCCTATCTTCCCTTGCATTTATTATAAACATGACCCCTTCAGGCCAGTCAAGCACTTTTTGTCTCAATGTTTCCTTTGTGATCATTCTCCTTGACTTTCCAATCAACCACTACACTTTTGGGGTGTTGGCATATATCATACCCCATTCACATGACCTATAATTGGCACCTAATTAGCAGTCAGAAGATTCTAACCTGCACACTAGTAGGTTATAGGCAGATACCACACAGCCTGTGCAGTCTGTAGGAAATGGTTAGTGTTCAGTTTGAGTTCTATATAATAAGTACAGAATTATATTTCCCAACAGTGATGTCTCTGAGAAACGGAGCAAAAATGGGACACTGAAAAGAACTCATTATAGGTAAAAAGAAGAAAGAAATATCATGCCTGTTTTCATTGAATCTTCGAATGTGCCACAGGCCAGCCTCTGATATTGTTTCAAGTGCTGGGACATTTGTCTAACACTTTTAAAAACACTCCTCACAGAAAAAAATCCATTATGGTGAATTAGATCCGTCATGATAAAAGGTACAATGCAAATACTATAAGGGTTTTTTTAAAATGACTTTTCACTAAAGACAAATAGCAACTGAATCAAACAGTATCACCACCATCCAGCTATTACATAAAAAGAGATCTACATTTTTCCACTAGCATCACCTAGGGGGGTTAATCTGAAATAGGGGAGTTTAAATGGATGAGGTTAGAGTCACTTAGGATAATATCTTATTCTGTACAGTATATAATCTGAAACAAGGACTATGGCGCTATTGGAAAGATGTATGCAAGAGTTATTTGTACCTAGAAACTAAAAAACAATATTAATTTTTTAGAAGTTTCTCTCCCTCTTCCCTCTTCTCCAATCCATAGTATATACCTACATGAAAGTCTCAATGCATAGCGGTTTCTAAGTCTCTTTTAATGATGCTAATGGAACATAGCTATCAACAGCAAAAAGAAATCCTTTAACTTGCTTCAACTATCTGTTTTTATATTACTATCTTATTGTGCTTTATTTGCACTTATACAGAAGATACATTCAAAAGGCCATACCACAAAGTTGTTTCATTATTTGGCATTGAAAATATCAGGTAAAGGTTTATTTATTTACTATATGAAATATGTGTACATACGATATAAAATGCATTGACAATGTAAAATACCAAATATACTATATATTTCAATATATTTGTTCTAATATCAAGCCTATATTTGCTCAAATCCAGTGGTAAGGAGTACCAGAACTTAGAAAGTTACATACTGTATAAAGTATAAATTTACACATGCAGAAGTTTCAGACCATTGCCTTTCAGGATAAGTGAAAAGATATATGGAGGTAGCAATTTCATTGTGCTTGTTTGGATTGACACATGCAACTTAAAGAGCTGGAACTGTTTTAACGATTTTAAGTCTACTGTGACAGTCCTCACCAAAGCACTACTTTCACAAAGCAAACTGAAATTCTCTGTCATGGTATGAAAGTTAATGGAATGTCCTCCAAACTGCTCAAGTTTAGAAAGAGCCAGCAAATGTCAATCAAGTATGTGTGGGGAGTGTGTGTAGAGTGGCCTAACAATAACTAAAGCAGTTTAGCATTAATAATAATAACAACAACAACAAAGATGTGTATAATTTGCCAATCTACAAAGTGGTTTGGACATATATAAAGGAATCAGTCATTTAGTCTCATAATAACTCTATAAGGTGGGGATGATTATGCTCATGTTGAAATGATAAAAGAGATGATAAAAGAAACACAGGGACTTAGGCAGCTACTAAGTGGTAGAGATAAAGCTCCTACTCTGGTTACAAGTCTAATGCTCCTTCCACTTATAGAACTCAGATTCTGATAATGACTACTTAGGAGGCACCAGACAACTGTTTCTGTGTCACTTTGGGTTAATGCTGGAGGGCTTTAAAAACAGGGTAAAGCAATAAGGCCCATTGACTTCTTTATGCATTTTTAAAAATTGATCTCATATCAAGTTGCTATTAACTATTCTACAAAAAAGGACTCACTATAGTCCAGTCCCTCTCTTATTATGATGATCTTAGGAAACAAAATTAAAAGGGAACTTAACTTCAAGCACTTCATTTAATGAGCAGAGCTTACATAAGTGTGCAGAAATAATACCCTGGAGCTATTTTATACAAAAGCCACAAAAGATCTACCACAGATGAATGACAGAAACATAATTAGTACGAGCTCATGTGGTTGCCAAGTTGCTATTATTTAGAAGAGCACTCTCTAGTTCAAGCTGAGTTTTGCTACCCACTGAATATCAGTTAGCAGAAACTGAAGAATGGTGACCCAAGGGCCAATGATCCTGCTGTGAATTCCCGGAGATTTCATCAGTTGCTAACACAGCTGATAGTAAGCATTGTTGAGAGGTCCCTAATGAGAAGCTACATTCCTAGCCTGGCTTGCCTAGGACCACACAATGTGACTCCCACCCTTCTCCTATCCCCAAAAAAGAAGAGCACAAAGGCGTATAAGGCATTCCTTTCTTGGGAAATATAACACAATGCAAAGCCCAGGTCCATTTTGGACTTGCTTGCCCCTTATTTCCACAGCCCAGACCTCACCTTCTTGCAGCTTCGCCCCAGGCTCAGGGAACGTCCCAGGAATCATTCCTAAGGTGGCCACCACAGGTTTAAGTCAGTTCTCACATGAGCAAAACTGGGCCTGTTCTCTCTCTCCTGGATTGACTCTTAGGCAAATGTAGCTTTTCCAGAAATCTCCCAGAGAGGATCCTATTCTCTAGGCAAGCCCCAACAGATTCAAATATGCTTCCAGGGTTTAGCATAGGGGTTTGGAGACCATGCCGGCTGCAATCTCCTTGAGCTCTTGAGACAGCCTCATATTAAAGGGCAAAAGCCTGCAATTTCACCACAAGAAGAAAAGTTTTGTGTTTGGGAAAATTTTTCTGGATGGTGGTGGTGATAGTTAGTGGTGGAAACTTTGAGCAGGGATTGTCCCACCAAGGAACAGAACATTTTAAAAATGTTCATTGGAAGCCAGACTTTTTAACCTCAAAAGTGCTATTATGTCCCTAAAAATTTAAGAGGATGAGAAAAACCAAGGACACCAGCAAAGAATTTGATGCTGATGAATTCAAGCATTAAGCAAATATTAACTACCAGACATGGTGTAGGCACTGGTTCCCCAGAATCATTTCCACACAATAGCTAGGAACCAAAGTCCTTCTATAAAAATAGAACTTCTTAAAGAATATTTGCAGTTTAACCCTAAAATGTTGATTTAAGAAATGAATTCTATTCAATTTTAAAAGAATAGGACATAAATCATGCTACTTCTCCTCCCCACCTTTGTGGATGAACTAGGCTAGACAAATAACTTTTTAAAATGTATGAAGGGCTTACAGAGTTCAGATTACTTATCTCATTTTTAGATTTCTATTTCTGTGGAAAACAATACAATATAGCGAATGATATTTTCTTCCTGCATTCAGCACAGAACAGTAAACATTCAGCATGTCGATGACTCCAGGGTTTGAAATGACACAAAAGCAGCACGAGTGGTGGCAGTATAGCTGTAAAGACACTCACTCAAAACACAGGGGGCTGGATAGCCTGCTTCAGGTAGTGCTTGGCCCCCTGGGGCTGATTTAGAAACATTCCATGAGAATAAACATGAATGCTGGGGTTAGAGAAGGACTCGTATAAAATACAACAAACTGATTCCAAGACTAAGGTGTGGGAACTATCAAGAGAGTTGAATCCTATAGCTCATTGAGTAGGACACTAGAGAATGGGTGCATGTTCTGGAAGTTGGTTATAGCTCCCAAAGCAGTTGTGGGTCTATATTTAATAAGAATTTCCTTGATTAGAAGCATTCCTGACTCTAGAGTATTAGATTAATTTTGTAAATCATCTTAAAAGAGGTACATGCAGAAGGTATAGCAAATAATGACTGGGATTCTGAGTTGTTCAGAGTACTAGGAGATTCATCTGCTATGTCTGAGGAACTATGTTGAATGCAAATAGGTACAGTCCTTGCCCTTAACAAGTTTTTAGTCTAAAAGAAAAGTGTGTGTGTGTGTGTATGTGTGTGTTTCCTTAAAAGAATTTGGAGGGATGATGTGATTATTTCCTGATGGAAAAATGGAACTTCTCATTTGGGCTGGTCCTTTAAGATTCAGGTCAGATATAAAGAAAAGGTTTGCATTTAGGAAATTGTGTTTAGAGAACACTGGGGTCCATAGTTCACCTGGCTAACAGAATGGATGAAAAGAAGTGGAGGAGGCAGAAGTGGAAAGTCAGCCCAGTGACCAACCAGGACACGAACCACCTCCAGTTTGGAAGCAGGAATTTCTAGGCAGGTGTCCATCCTGCTCCAGTGTCCTCAGGTAAGCCTGATGTACCTAGTTACCATACCCCTGCTAGTCAATACAGTTCACTTTTAGAGGACAGTTAGTGTCAAGGCACCCAAGGTGCCCTCTAGCTTGTTTTCAGTCCGTTTTTATTCAAGTGTCTGTGACTCTTGACCAGTATCTACAGCTCCACAATTACTCCCTTCAGATTTGGCATCTCTGTGACTCTCCCTGAGAAGAAGATATCAGCTCTCACCTTTAGATTTCAGTTTACCTCCACAATCTGTTACTAGAGTTCTCTGTAGTCTCAGCCCTGTGAGAAACCCACCTCTTCTTCCTGTCGTCACTACCCTACCCCAAGAAGATACCCAATTAGAACTTTAAGATTACATGACAAGTGGCGAGTATGAGTATGGGTTTCAAAAGTTGAATATCAAAATTTATTCCCAGTAAATCCATGTTTGTCCTTTCTTATTTTCAAAATGGTACCATGGCTGATACATCCTAGTATCATTTGTAGATTTCTCATCAATTTGGGGTCCACCATTTATCACAGGTCATTAGGAGCCCAATTTCAGATGCATTCCCATGAAGACTTCTAACCCATGAAGTGTATGCCCTTCTCAGAATCCAGTGCACCCTCACAGGAGAGCACACCTTTTGGGATCTTAGTACTTCAAGTACTAAGTGTCTGCATTGTGCTGGGGGTCTTATACACAACCGGAGGGATTTCATGTCCTGGTTGGTCACTCGGCTTATTTTCCCTCCTCAGCAAAAGGCATTGTAGGTATAGAAAAGAAGAAATGCACTTTCTTATTTACAGACACATATTCACCCTAGAAAATAAGTATTTAAATTCACTTTTTAAAAGCCCTTAGTGGCTTGATTTTTTCACCTCAATTGAGAATATTGTGATTTCCCTTTATTTAGGGTGAAGGAAAATATGTCTCCTCTGGGGGAAATTCATGCTAAATAGAAAATATGGCATCTCACCCCATCTGACCTTGTCATTCATACACTGCAGATCAGTGTTTAAAGGCCTGCTGCTCGTTCTCTCAAGCGCCCCCAAGAATGTCATATACACAGAAAGCTGGCCCCCGGATGAGCTTCAAAGTCCCCACATGGGCACTGTGGTGAGCTCATCACATCGGGCTAAAAACCAGCCTTTGTTCAGTGTCACGTCTCGCCTTAGTAGGAGATGGTTTCCTCACAATCACGTCCATTCATAAGGGAAGAGCACTGGGGTCCCACTGAACAACTCTTCATTGAGCTGTACAAAACAGGGAAATAGCTGCCGTGTTTTCCCAGTGATACTATTAATATTTAAGTTCTATTCTCTAGGGGAGACCTAAGAACTCAACTCTTAGAGGGCTCTGACCTATTTCCATGATAACTGCTACACTAATGAACAAACTGCTCAAAAAGAAAAAAAAATACATATATCCGAACTCCAAGGAAGGCTAGTTTTGGCAGATTATGTAGCTTGCAAAACTGCAGCTCCTACTGTGAATAACACAAAAGATTTTGTATTTAAGGGGAGTGCTTAGCAGTTTGTAATAGTAGCACTAATTTCCATTTTGGTGTTGAACATGTTATTAATGAATGGTGACATTACAGCAATGGCACGTGTAAAATAACACTTATCTCTGAATTCAAAGCTCCCGTGGTATCTCACCATTCTCACTGAGCTACAGAAAGCAAACAAAGTAAAGTTTATTCTCATTTCATGGAGGTTAAACGAATTGCCAGGAGCCACTTAGCACGTTAAATAAGGACAGAAGCAACAGGACCCCTCTTGCACGCACCCGTGTCATCTCAGCCCATAGTTCCAAATCAAGATGAGGCTCCAGAAATGTGGGACAACAGCTTGCTGATCCCTCCTGCTGCTGTATACAAGAGGGCCTTTTCTTCCATTTCTTTTTTCTTTTCTTTTCTTTCTCTCGGTCATTTCTTCTCCCTCTATGTTGTCCCCTGTGATAGCTCCAAGTTCAGGTAGAAGATGCGTGAAACGGCAGTTGATAAATTTATTGAAAGGTAAAAATATTCCAAGTCTGGTTATTAAACAAATACCTACACATTTCACTGCCTTTTCCTCTCCTTTTCTTTGGCCTCCTGCTTCTTTTTTCCTCTCACCTTGGTCAGTGATGTTACCAGTTAGAAGATATCACTTTTGATAATAATGAGACATCAGAAAAGACGTTTCCCTAACCCTCTCCTTCCAGATTTCTTTCTTTCTCTTGAAGACCTAGGAGTGCTTTAACCCCATTGTTAAGAACATTAAAAATATTAGCCTCATTTTTTAAAACCTTATCATATGTATAAGGTGTCTACTCTGAGAATTCAAGCACTTTTTTTCTGATTGGCCTATAAGAAGCAAGACAAAAAATAGTCGCTCTCTGACCTTTCCTGCCCTTCAGCCCAGTCCTTTTGCCTCTACGATAAGGGTTTCTCAACCAGCACTATCAACATCTTTGACTGGATGATTCTTTGCTGGGCGGGGCTGTCCTGTGCATTGTAGGATGTTTTGCAACATTCCTGGCCCCTGCCCACTAGATGCCAATAGCCATTCCCCAAGCTGTGACAACCAAAAATACATCCAGACATTGTCAAAAGTCCCATGGAGGAGTGGGGGTTGAAACTACCCCAGTTTAAAACTGCTGGTCTAGATTAGCCTGCCTGCTTATGCGTGCATTTGTGTGAGCTACAGAAGGGAGGAGGCTGATTTGGGTTTTGTACCTGCCATTCTTGAGTTGGGGATGAAGCTGGGGGTCAGTGAGGTGAGAGATCATCTTCCTTAATTATGTCTACTCACCTCACATTGGTCTTAAGAGAATTAAAGGATTCTCAGTGTCCTGTAGGAAAAATAAAACCTGAAAAAAGTCCAAAAACATTGAAGAGTGACATTAGTTTATGTTACCTGAGTGGACTGAGCCTAACAGACCGGACTGCATTTTCAACCTTTTGTACATGTTCACAAGCCAACAATTTTGGGCATCTGTTTATTGTTAGCCATATAAATTAGACCTGATAAAATGGTGAAAATTACTAAGAATAGGAGTTCATGCTGGAATTATCCTAAGCCCCGTTTAGTTTCCCTGTGTTTGTCTTTATCACAAGGTTGTGTTAGTCAGCCTTGGAAACATTAAAAGTGTTTTTTATAAGCGACTAGTTAATTCCTGCAATGCATTAATACTGACGGAATCATTGTCATTTTTTTATGAGGAGACAGATGTAAAAGTAAATGGCATTACTGTTCAGAGATAATAGACACTGTGTCAATACATCAGTAAGTCTTGTATCCATACTTAGTTTTAGGACATAGAGAAGTGTTGGACCACCAAAGAATCTCTCTGAACACAAAACTTCTACTATGTTCTATCACAACAAAATTTAGTCAAGAATGCTTTTCTAGTCAATTGCCACCTATGAAAGTATATTTCATTTTAAAAAGAACCCCAAATAACAATATACACATCACACAGGCACAAGATTTCTACCCTCAGAAATTGACTGTCAAATAGGCAAAGAGTAAATTTCCAAGTTGTTCCTTCACTAGTATGCAAATTTCCTTGTAAATATTATAACAATATTGCCTGGAAGCTGGATGCCTGACACTAGGAAAATTTACTCTTCAGTGGACATGGGTGGGACATAAATCAAGAGAAAATATCTGAGAATATGGTTAGACCCATTTGAACTAAAAATCTTCTAAGAAAATCAGAATAAAAAGTATAGTAAGGAACTGAGAGTGTCCCTTCAAAAGTGTTTTTTATAAGTGGTCATTATAAGCAAACTTGAAAATGGCAATGAAGGACTAAAGAATAGAGGATGTTATTTTACAGAACCCTAGCCAAAAGATGATTGGACTTGGAAGCATTCAAGTCAAATTGCTGTCTTGCCTCTAATTAGCTATGACCCTGGGAAAAATCACCCAGTCGTATTAGTATGGGGCACAGAAAGTGGAAAGAAAAGGGTAGATCATTTTTTTCTGCTTTCTTCATAGCGATTTTATTTTCCCAAACCAGTTCTACAGAGCTTTCCTACAATTTAAAAATGGGGAGTGGGCTGGACCAGTCAGCACTCTGGAATTTCATGACTAACGTGATTCGGCACATACCCTCCCCTTAGGTATCCTTCCATCCCTTTGCACTATCATTTAACCATCTGTAGAATAACACAAAATCTAATCTTAGGGAATAAAAGAACATAATGATCATTGCGATCTCTCTAATCTATCTGAACTCTCTGTTCCCTGCCCTTGGAGGATGGAGCCATGTCTGCTGTGTTCTGGGTTGGTGCACAGTGCCTGGCACATCAGTGAGTGAATAACTCTAGACATGAACGCTGACCCAGTACATCTCTTTCCCCTGATCTGCTGACCATACGTACAGGAAATGGCAAAAAGCACCTCAGAGCAGTGCGTAAGTGCCAAAGGAGAAACACAGACACTAAATATTTAAGGACTGTCAGTATTTCCAGTTCTCCGGTGTGGTATGTTCAGTAATTGCAGCAGTGCCATCTGCACTTCTTTATATAGGTCTCCAGTTCTTGCTAACAGAAATTAAAACATGAGTGGAAGAGCCAGATTCTGAGGAAAAGTACAAAGAAATCAAACTCCAGAAGGAATGTGGACAGTGGAAACAAAATATTAAGGCCTGTTATTCCCCACAGGCACAGAATTTTATACTGAGGCTGTTACCAGCTGCAGTAGTCACTGACCATATGCTTAGGTCTAACCTGCTATGTCACTAGCATTGTATAAAAGCGTAAATCCTGTTGCTCCAAGCAAAATTCTAGAAAAGGTTCTCTTACTGCGGAAGTTTGATAATATTTACAAATTCCAAAAAGAGATATTGATTATGTTTGTAAACTGTTCTGTTCCTCTGGGCATGATACCCTTTGATTAATTTAAATTCAAAGGCTTTATATTTACTTGATTAAATCAAGATTAGGACTTTGATTCGACCATGACATTAGGGAGTGCAGGGTTGAGTCCTCGCCCCCTTGGTGGGCTATATAAACGGATGCTCAATCAAGAACAAGGAAGTAGATGCGCGGAAAAGGGGAGAAAACTCCATAGACACGGAAAAGAATCCTGTGGCCCCAAGAAAAGAGTTGAGCCATTCGCATGATAGTTTACAGCTGACCTTGTGAAGAGACCAGAGCAGCTGAGTCAGGAAATAAATGAGCCCTGGGAAGAGAGATGAGCCCTATGCCAGCCTACAGCTGAGATCGGAAGAAGCCTTAAGCAGGAAGAGGAAGACAGAACCGTAGCAGATGTCGCCTGCCATCTTGCATCAACACATGGCAACAGATTTTGGGTGAGAAAGTACCTCTTATGGTACCTGAAGTTGGACTCTTCAGGACCTTGTAACTGTAAGCTTCTCCCTCACATAAATACCCTTTATAAAAGCCAACAGATTTCTAGTACTTTGCATCAGCACCCCTTTGCCTGACTAATACACTTAGCCTATGTTAATCTTTCTGAACCACACACTGAATCTCCTACTGCAGCAGGAACGTTAGAATGCTCCACAGGGTCAGGCCCACGCCCCATCTAAGCACCACGTGAGGACGGCAGCCACACGCTCCCTCTTGCAGTGAGCCTCCCCGTAATCCAGGGTCTGCTTGGTTTTGTTTTGTTTTGTTTTGTTTTGTTGTTTTTAGGAGGTACCAGGGATTGAACTGGGACCTAGTACATGGGAAGCAGGCACTCTAACCACTGAGCTACACCCATTCCTCTCTCCTTGTTTTTTTTTAAATGTCAAACCTGTAATTAATTCAAATATTGACCCTAACATATGAATGTCTTACATGGGTATGGGAGATAGAACTCTAAAATTATCTCCCAAATTCCAGCTTCCTGGTGCATGTGTCCTGCAAAATCCTCTCCCCTAAGTATGGGAAGAACCCATAAATATGATGGGATACTTGCAGCCTTGATTAGGTTACAATTTTTTTAAGACTGTCAAAACAGACTGGAAGGGTATTAGAAGACAGAGAGAAAGACACACTCCTGCTGGCCTGGAGGAGAGCAAACATCTGTGTTGTGAGAAAGTCTATGGGGACCATGAGAACTGCAGGTGGCCTCCAGTTGATGAGAACAGCCCCCTGCCAACAGCTAGCAAGAAAATGAGGAACTCATTCCTACACCCCCCAGGATCTCAATATGCAAAAACACCTGAACAAGCCAAGACGGCCCTGAGCTCCAGATGAGAATCACAGCCTATCCTCATGAGACCCTGAGCAAAGGAGCTTGCTAACCCATCCCTGGACTCCTGACCCACAGATACTGTGAGACAATGAATGGTGTTGTTTTCAGTCACTAAGTTTGTGGCAGTTCGCAGCAATAGAAATCTAATACAATGTATCTAATATAATGAGCACATTATGGCAGCATATGGCTGGATGGAACGATAAGGATGTCAGATTCGGTGTGCATGACTAGGAAGGACAGGCTTCGATTAGCAATGGTTGGACTGTCCCTTAAGACTGAGTCCTACTTGGTATGGGGAACCCGAGGTATTTGCCATGAAGGCTATGATCAAGTCACTACCACCATGGGCATTATAGCCACACGGCAGAGAGCAGGCTCTGCAGTGCCTAGCACTATGTCTAGCACATAGTAGGTGGTCAATAAATATGTTGAGTTAATAAATGCAAACTAAATCAATTTACTTATTACTAAATAAAATGTTATCTTTCTTAAGAATTAAGAAAATAACAAGGATATTTCTTTGATGATTCAGTGTGTACTTGATAAATTTTACAGGATCTGGAAATTATCACCATTTTCCATCCATGCAACAGAGGAAAGAGCTACACTTTTCAAGAGTTACCTCTGGGGGGTGAATGTGAGGGGTGGCTATGGAAGGACATTTACTTTTTACTGTGTGTACTTTATATTCGTGTACTTTATATTCTCAGAAATTTTTGCAATAAGTATGTAATTTTAATAACAAAGGATATGGTCTAAGAAAAAAAAGTTCTATTTAAGAGCATGCCTGGATCAAACACTTTATAAAATTTAAAATCACAAGAGGAAAACCTCATAACTCTGTTTTTCTCATAACTCTCAAAATGGCCAGACACTTATAGAAATGATGATCATCCCAACTCAATTGATAGCACAACTTTTTGAGAAGTTATTTTACTAGATTCTCCAGGGATGCAAAGACACAATACCCTAAGGACAAACTAAGGCATAATAATAACTATTGAGCATCTACTATGTCCCATGCGTTCTGTTAAGTGCTTTACATATTATCTCATAAAGTTCCCCTCAAGGAACTTTAAATTTATTTGAAGAAATCAGATGTGATTATAAAACCATAATATTCTAGGCAGCATACTCAGGCCAAGGTGTGCTGGGCTGTGCATGGCCGAAGCAGCAAGTGAAATTCAGAGGAGCAAGCATCCGCATGGTGGAAGGGGCAGTCAGCTTCAAGAGGATGTCCGGAGGAGCACCAGAGCCAGGATGGCCGGATCAGAAGTGGGTCCAGGGAGGAAAAGCCGCCGTTGGATGACTGACATGCTGGGTCGGGGGCTTGGAGAGCCAAGTTAAGGGGTTAAGGGATTAGAAAACTTGTAAATTACTACTGATTTACTGCATTTAGAAAAATATTGTGAGTACTAGCAAGCTGCTGAAGCTCTCAGGCCAAAGTGCTAAGTAGATTAACTCACAGGATAGGCAAAGCAGGCTGGAGGTGAGAGAAAATGAAGGTGGTGGAAGCATGTAGGGGAGCCAGGTGTGGTCCGAGTGAAGAGATGAGTCTAAAATAGGGCAAACATAGTAAGATTGGGAAAACAGGGAATACCTGGAGACCACATGGAGGACGAATTGAAAGGGTAGTAAAGACCCAATGATTTCAAATCTATGTGACTGGGATAAAGGTGGTTTCACTGATAAAGAGGGAAGACATGGTTAAGTGGTCCCCACAATTTCTAGAATGACAGTCAAGCTCCTAAGTGTCACACTGAGGCTCCCTCTCTTCTCTTCAACCTGTGTGCATGTGAGCATCGCACACACATCAGACCAGGCTACGGGCAGTCCTCTGAAAACACTGGGTGGTTCTGCACCACGATGCTTTCCCCTCTTGCTGCTCCTGAATGCCTTTCCTCTCCTTCCAGTCATTCTTCTTATCGTCTGTGTCACCTCCTCTGGGAACACTTTCTCAGATCCACCAGTCTAAATAAGAAAATCTTTCTCTTAGGACACCCCAGCAATGTGTCATGACATTCATCAGGTTGCTTAATTTTTACTTCTCTGTTTCTCCACCCTAGGCTGTAACAACCTCTTGGACAGCAAGGGCCATATTGTATTTGCTTTTTTTTTTTAAAAAAAAAAAAAAAGATTTATTGATTTATTTCTTCTTCCCTCCCCCTTGTTGTGTGCTCTCTGTGCCTGTTCATTGTGTGCTCTCTGTGTCTGCTCGTCTTCTTTTTTAGGAGGCACCAGGAACCAAACCCAGTATCTCCCATGTGGGAGGGAGGTGCCCAATTGCTTGAGCCACACCTGCTCCTTGCTTGTTGTATCTCCTCATTGTGTCTCCTCATTGCGTCACCTCATTGCATCATCTCGCTGTCTTGCTTGTCTTCTTTAGGAGGCACCAGGAACCGAACCTGGGATCTCCCATGTGGGAGACAGGCACCCAACTGCTTGAGCCACATCCATTTCCTGGTATTTGCTTTTGTATGACCAGCAATTAGAACCATCCTTGGTACAAAGCAGACATAAAAAATTCATTTGTAGAGTGATTTTTCAGTTGAGTTTACCTGACTTTTCAGGTGACAGAGAACAGAACCTCGTATGATTGGAACTTTGTTTTTCAAACTAATGGTTAGCTTGTTTTATAAGGATTAAACTTTCACACAATAAGTAAAATATCCACAATTTAACCAAGTACTTTCAATCACTGCTAAAACTCTATTATAAAATAGAACTCCTTTATGCTAAATGGAACCCAAAAAAATCTTTTACTTATATTATCACCACAAGAACATTTAGAGAACGCACCACTGAATTTCAGGATCTTAAATGAACAAAAATAGAAACTTCAAAATAGTGCTCTCTGGATATCTAAATCATCTTGTGAAATCATCAGCTTTCAAGAAGAAATACATGCTTAGCTAAAAAAGTGAATGGAAGATGACCTAGTATACATTTATCCAGATTGCTTATAGCATTTTCACAATACAGGACCTACATATAACAACTGCTAAATAATAATAAAAATAATATCTTACTGATTTACATTTTTAAGTTACTTCCACATGCATTTTTCATGAGTCTCATAATAGAACTCTACTTTTTTTTTTTTTTTTTTACCGGGAGGTCCCAGGGATCGAACCCAGGTCCCTCCATATGGGAGATGGACACCCAACCGTTTGAGCCACATCTGCCCCCCTTAGAACTCTACTTTTTATTTTGACTTTGCTTTTTTTTTTTTTTAATCTCTATCAAGCAGGAGCAGTTCCAGGTTTTATGAGATCTGAAACTTTAAAACAATTTGGAGTGTACTCTTTAAGAAAAAGAATACAAATTATTAATATGAAATTAGTTAAGAAATGAAACTTTAAGTCTTTAGTAATTTAACTCATTTCATCTTCAAAACAAACCCATGTAGTAGACACTATACTTGTCTCCATTTCATAGATGAAAAAACTGAGTTATGATTTAGACTTTCTCTTCCTATGAGTCTCTCTCAACATCTGGATGACTCACTCTTAGTTTATATCCAGAAATGTCCCTTGTGAATCATAACAGGTGCTATACTTCTAACCAGGGAAGCACCGTGTGAAGGACTACCTCCTGACTCACCCAACCACATGGATGTGACCCCACCAGTGGCCACCACCTGTAAGTTGCCATGGGAGCAGGACCCAGAAACTTTCAGGACCTCCTATGCCTAGGACCGGGACTTTCATATTATCACAATGACTATGGTATTAATCATATCTATAGAATCTAAGAAACAATCCTCTTTTCATTATTCTGAGTTCGTTGGAAAAGTCATCTTAACCTTTTCAGACAGCCTGATTTATTTTCCTAGGCTGCTTAAAGCAATACCATGAAATGGTTTTCTTAAGCAATGGGAATTTATTCAATTCCAGTTTTGAGGCTGAGAAAATGTCCAAATTAAGGCATCATCAAGACAAAGACTGGCTGCCAGTGATCCTTGGCTCCTCTGTCTCATGGCAAGGTACATGGTGGCATCTGCTGGTCTCTCCCTTCTCCTATGGGTTTCAGTGCTTTCAGCTTCTTGCTCCCATGGCTTTCTTTCTCTCTCTCTCTGATTTCATTTCATTTATAAATGACTCCAGTAAGAGGATTAAGACTATCTTGAACAAGGAGGGTCACACTCTAACTGAAGTAGTCTCATCAAAAGATTCTACTTACAATGGGTTCATACACACACAAATAGATTAGTTTTAAGAACGTGATTTTTCTGGGGTACAAACAGTTCCAAACCATCACACACAGCCCTAAGTTTACACATACACAGAGACTCAGTCATGCCACAACAAAGGAAATTCTGTATGGCAGATCCTTAAAGGATCATGCATCCTAAACTATTTTAAACTGAGGTCCACCTGATATTTTACAATTAAACCTCTGTGGATATAATTTAAGAGAGCCTCATTACCAATTCACACATGGTTCTTTTTCCTTCTAAATGAATTAGAGGAAGAATATATATAGTAGTTGACTTACTGTGGAGATTGTGTGCAGAGATAGCAATATTGCATAAGCTTGGCTTCATAGCCAAAGGGAAGTGTAAAGAGAGGAAGTACATATCACTGGAATAAAATACAACCAATCTAATAATAGCATTTTGGGGAATTGTGGGAATGACTGCCAAAGTTTTTTGAAGTTCTCAAAACTAATTTTGAGTTTCTTCTCTCTGATACCATTTTTTCATATCTCCCATTCCATTTCTCCCAGACAATTAGAAATTCTCATATCATTAAAAAGATTAAATTTTAAATTTTGTATATGTCTAGAAATTGTCTCTGATAACAAAAAGCACTTGAGACAGGGTCTAATATGATGTTGTGAAACCATTAATTAAACTGAAAAGAAAAAAAACGTTTCTTACTTAGTGCAATTGTGCAAGTGTTTGCTTTTGCCCTTATCTAATTCTGAAGTTTATGCTAAATCATTGCAGAATTTTAACATTGAAATGTTTGCTGTGAACATTTAAAAGTATATATATATATCTTTTTATGTATAAATATGGAGTTTTCATACTCTTGTCTTAAATGTGGAGATTTCATGGAAAAAAGATATGCTCACAGACAATTATTCATATACTAAAAATATGGAGGAAATAAATGAGCATGATAATCTTTATAATGCTCACTTAGCCATGGAGAACACTTGTTTCTCCAAAAACAGGAACTGGAATTAATGAATCTTCCCTGAAATTTCATTTCATTTAGAATGTATTCAATAATGATTGTCTGCTCTTGTGGGGGAAAAAAAAAAAAGTACTTTCCTTTCTCACATACCTTCAAATAGAGAATGTTAGATTTCAGGATACATACAATCCATCCAATCTACCAAAATGTCTAAGTAAATGTATTTGACCATTTCTTTAACAGAACTTGAATATGTTTGCCCACTTGTGTATGTAAAAAATATAAATTTGTCATCCAATTTTTGCTTAATTCATTCAAAAAATATTTATTTAGCACCTGTCATGTATCAGGTCATACGTAGATACTGGGCATACAAAACAACATCCCTGACTTCACTCAACCTAGGACCTCGTAGATGCGAAGTAGGTGTTCAACCACTGAACTACACTCGTCCCCATAACAACATTTTTATGTATTAAATGGTTTGCCTGAAAATTGAAAAAAAGAAAAGGAATATACATTTCTGATGTAGAAGATAATCAAGATGCATATATGTCCTCATCTGTCTTATTTTTGGGGGGATTTCTAAGGATTCTGATGAAATTTAATTTTACCAAATTATCTCATTATGCCAGCAGATAGATTTCAATCAACAGTATTTTACACTATCTTTCTCACAGACAAAATACAGTAATGTAGTAGCAAAGAGCTCAGGCTTTGGAGACAGACTGATTTTAAATTCCAATGCCAACATTATTAGCTGCCAGGCTTTGCACAAGTAGCTTACCCTTTCTGAGCTTCAGATTCCTCACTTGTAAAATGAGGCTACTAATAGTACCCATCTCACAAGGTTGAGACATGGGGACTTGAAAAGACAGAAAGAGGTACTTGTGAAGAGGCACTTGAAAGTTTTGGGGGGCAAAAATATCTCCCCAAAAGGTGTTCATGTGCTAATTCCTGGAACCTGTGAATGTCGTTTCGTGCCAAAAGAGACTTGACTTGGGGAGCAGGTGTAGCTCGGTGGTTGAGCACCTGAGTCACATGTACAAGGTCCCAGGTTCATTCCCTGGTACCTCCTTAAAAGTGGGGGAGGGGGACAGACTTGACTTTACAAATAGAATTTAAGGTTACAGACTGTAAGAACGAGAGATTATCCTAGAATATGCATTGGGGTCTAATGTAATCGCATGAGTCCCTAAGAGAAAATTTTCTCTGGCTGGAGTCTGAAGAGGTATGCAGCAGAGGGAGAGTCAAAGAGTGTGAAGATTCAAAGCAATGTGACATTGTGGATTTGGAGATGGAGGGGCAACATGATGAGGAATGCAGGTGGCCTTAAGGAGCTCAGAGACGCTCCAGGCTGATAGCAGGGAAATGGGGACCTCAGTCCTGCAACTGCAAGGAATCCACTTCTGCCTACACCCTGGAAGAGCCTGGCCCCTCCCCCTAAGCCTCCAGGCAAGAGCCCAGGCCAGCTGACACCTTGATTTCTGTCTTGTGAGACCCAGACAGTCACTTGGACTTCTGACCTACACAACTGTGAGATAATAAGCTTGGGTTCTTTTAAGCTGATAAATGTGTGGTAATTGGATATGGAGCAATGGAAAACTAATACAAAAGCCATTCACTAGCATCTGGAATTGACCAAAACAACCTGTCCTTTGCATCAGCAGTACTCACAACAAACTTGGATTGAGGAAAGAATTTCCTATTACAGGTAAATATAAAATACATTTCAGTTAATGAAACAAGAAAGCTTTTAAAGATAAATAAGAGGACAACCATCAGAAGTGAGGCTGCTCAGATTTCTCAGGCTTTGCATCATGCTATGTTCTAAATGATGCTGTAATTATGAATAGGTGAAAGCGGAGTAGTTCTCTGTGAAAATAATACAGAAAAGTTCTCAGGAGATGACTCCAAATTCTTCTGTTGTACTATAAAACTAAAACTTCCTCATTCACCACTATAGCTGTGTGCCTGGCACACAGTAGGTGCTCAGTAAAAATCTATTAACTGGATAAATGAAAAGTATTTACAGTGACTGAAACAGAGATCTTACTACGCTTCTCATTGAACTGGTACTTCTGTAACAACATCTGTTTAAGAAATAGGTGTAATTTTCAAAAAATTCAAATTATGCTTTGGCTGAAGGTTATACAGAACATGCGGTTAAGGGTAAACATTACCACAGGAAACCATATGTCCAAGCAGTGTTTGGGGTGTAAGAGTTCAAGGAGGAAGAGGCTGCTGTTCAGGCAGTTCGGCCATGCCCCAGCGCCGGGCCAGGATCCCTGAGGGCAGACGTGTTTCTGTGGATTGGCTCATCAGGCTAATGGACTGTTAGCATGTCTCTCCTAGGGCAGTTGAAACTTCTGAGGCAGACAGAGAAGAAAGAGCAAGCTCCCAGATCCTCGGCTTTCTTTGCATGAATGGCTGCATTATGCGCAGATGTTCAGTGTACTTCCACAAGATTTTATGGTTGAATAAGTGGCATCATTACGGTGTGATCTGACCAGAAATTAAGCATGGCCCGATGCCATCTGCAAATATCCTATCTTTCTGATATGGTTTGTAGACGGGTGTAGCTAATGAAACTGAAATACTCTTGAGAAATACTGATGACTCCTGTGGTGGCTATCAATTAATTTCAAAGTAAGAAATGGGATTTCTCTCTGCACCATCCTAGCTTTAAAAATCTTCCACTTCTATTTCTTCATGGCATTTAAAACCTAACCTTAAGCTGTCCCACTAAAAATTCTTTCATAGAAAAATAAATGGAGCTGAATAAGAAATATTTCTAATAGGCCCCAAAAGTCAGCAATTTCTCTCAGTCAGAAAGGGATATTATGTACAGAGTAGTCAAATTTCTTAATTTAACTCTGTCTATGGCTAAGGTCATCAGACCTGCCCAAATGGGGAGACCAAGAATAGATTTCACATTTATCAAGTGGTAATTGTGGGAAGATGAGACATAAAGAGGGAAACAAAAGCAAAGGAAAAGAATAAGGAGAGGAAATGTTAAAGGAGTGGTTGGGAATTTCATATTTGCTCCAATGCACAGGAGATAGAATGTTAAAAGAGGACATGATGATGCTCTTGGTCTTTATAGACCATCCTCTCTCTGAACGCTTCAAATTCAGTGATGCCAACTAACTATGAATGAAAATAAACAATCTCCTGTGTAAAACAAAGCATTAGTCAGAAGAAATACAGAAGTTAAGAAGATAAAAAGTAAAGGATAAAAATCTACTTGACTAGATCTCAGGATGGGGGAGGATTTTCTAATTAATGAACAAATTCTAAAGAATGTATTGATTCAAAGGGAAAAAATGGCAAATAAATATATGAGAAAATTTATCTCACTATTAATCAAATAAGTGTAAAATAAAACAAGGAACTATTCTTTTCTATCAAATGAGAAAAGTTGTTTTTTACTTCTTTTTAAAATAACAACACAAGATTCTCAAAGGTACTAAGAGACAGACTTACTGGTTGGCATATAAACCAGATCTAGGTAAACTGTCACAAATAAAAAATCAGGGATGGATTAAAAGACCTGTAGCAGGCAGTTCACAGAACCTAATTTAAGGATATAAAACTGGAAATACTTAGAAACTAGTTAAATATAGTTATGGTTCAGCCATTAAAAATGTCTTCCAAGGTTTCTTAATGGCATGGAGATATCTTCATAATGTAGTACATGAAAACTCAGGATAAGAAAGACGTTCAGCATCCAAATTTAGTTGCAAAAATATTTCTACCTACAAAAGAAAAACTCCAGAAGAACATACACCAAAATAAAAACAGTGCTTTTCTTTGGTTTGTGGAGGGAGGAGTAGTTCTGAATCACTCAGCACATGGCTAAGGTACCCGGAGAGCAGAGGCACCGACAAAATATTTTTTTCTGAGAGAACGTCATGATTTTTAAAAATACATGGGAATTTTGTACTCTGCATAATGTTTCTGTAAACCTACAAATGTTCTAATAATTTTTTAAAGCAGTGAATTAGTCATCATGTGAAAAATCAGACCATGTGGGATTTCACATTTACTATACATTTTATTACTATTTTCATTTTGAAATATAAATGTGGGTTGAGGACATTATTTCTTTTATTCTTTGCTTCATGTCTCTGAATGTCTTGATCTGGCCCTGGTTACAAATTATTTTTTTTTCTTATGTTTTCCTGCATTTTCAATAATTTCTGCAATCAGAATGTCCAGTTAGCTTTCTAATCAGAAAAAAAAATGGTAAGAATCACCAAACCACTCACTTTATAAATTCATACCTTATTTTTGACATTTGGGGACAATACGCATTGGCCAAATCTCACCAAATCCTGGTCATTGATAAAGATGTATGGGAATGCACCGCCATCCCAGTTGCAGCCAATGCAGAGGCACCAGCTACCCCAGCCTCATCTGGACTGTCTCTTGCCCCTCCAGGGACCCTCTGTTCTATGAATAGTGCTAACACTTCATTAAAAAGGCAAGAATAGCTTTAAAAGGTCTAAGGCTACCTCTTCATCTTCTTTTATATGCTCTATGGTATAACACAGGGCTGACACACAATAGGCATTTGTTCCCAAGGTAAATAGCAAGAATCAGATGACTTGATGTATGTGAAAACATTCTGTAAAGTGAAAACTGTGATGCAAATGCAATCAAACAATTGATGAGTTGCCTTGGTTTGCATTATTTCGTACAGCAGAATGTCCTATTACTTTTGAAAATCTTGCAATTATTGAAATAATATAATTATTCCGTTATCTAGTAATTTTGATTGGAAATTTAACTGCTAGCTAAACGAAAGAAAACACCTACTTGGGGGAGGAGAGGAGGAACATATGGGAAAACTCAGCCCAAGTGGGAGACTCATCCAAGACTACTACAACTTCCCAACAGTCTCTACCTTAGTACTTAAGTTCAATTGTGAAAATTTAACTTTGACTCCAAAACTCAGGATTCAGAATTCTAATCATGCACTAAAAATTGGTAGTAGTAGAATGGGTTAAAAGATCTTCACCTGATGGCTTTTTAAAAAAATGCAATGATTCAGGTGTTCTTAAATTGGAAGCCATTTTCAGCTAAGGGAAATGAAAAATGCCAGCTGCCACTTTCCATTTCTTAAAACCACCTCAGTGAACTGAAAGGGCTTCAGAATGTCCCAAAATTGAATGCTTGAGATAAAATCTCCTCAAATTATTCTGAGTAGGAAGCCTTTATCTCCCAGACATGCCACTTTACATGCAAAAGAATCCCAAATTATCTGACAGGCTACAAGTGGCAAACACTTCCCCCACTGCTGACAGTCTTTCAGAAAGCATAGTGCGCAAGGTTTGACAGTACAGAGTCTCCCATTTGGAGAGAGCGAAAGGAATAAAATGTGTTCAGCTAAAAATGGCTCAAGGATGCGATTCCTGTTAACTGTTCTGTCTAGAGGCAGAGACCTGTTATTTACCACAATGCAATACTGGAGTTGCTGGGGTTTGGGAGTGCGTGGGGGGGAGGGAGGTGCCACTGACTCAGGGACCCTTACAGAGGTGATCTATGAGAGATCACTGGTCAAGAATTATACGGGATTTGAGTCCAAATCCGTCCCATGGGTGCTACCAACTTCCCTGCTGTAGAAATAATAAATGTTTTGAAATAAATAAATAAATCTTTAAAAAAAAAAAAAGTGAAACTGTTAAAAAGGAGCATGAGATTAAAAAAACACATAACCAGTATCAGGCATGAAAAAGAAAATTATCAATACAGGTCCTACAAATGTAAAAAGATAGTGAAGATAAAAACAATTTTTGTAAATAAATTGGACAAACTAGACAAAGTGAAAAATTCCTTGTAAAACACAACTTCCAATTTTACACACACACACAAAATAGATAATTTGAATATTCCTATATTTAGCAAAGATATAGAATACAATATTAAACCTTCCCACAAAGAATACTCCAGCCCAGATTATTTTGCCAGTGAATTTTCTCCAGTACTTAAGGAAGAGAGGATATCAATCACCCAAACTCTTCCAGAGAAGAAAAGAGAGAGAATACTTTCCAAACTGCTTTATGAAACCAGATACTTTACATACCCAAATTTGCCAATGCAAGAAAGGTAAACTCCCTATAAATCTCTCTCATGAACAGAGATGCAAAAATCCTAAAGAAAATATTAGCAATTTTAATATACCAATATTTGATACATCACATGAACCTGTGTGCAAGGGTGGTTTAACATTTGCATATCAATCAAATGTATTCACTGCATTAAAAGAAAAAAATGAGAGAGGTTACATGATAATTCTGATTCATGCACAAAAGTATTGAAAAATTCAGTGTTTATACCTGATTACAAAATCTCTGAACAAAACTAGAATAGAGAAGGGATTTCTTAATGTGTTAAAGAGTAACTACGAAAGAACTTCAACAAAAAGAACTACAAGCATAATATTAATGACCAATTATTTAAAGTATTTCCCTGAAATTGAGAGCAAGACAAAGATTCATTTTTTTCTCATTCAACACTGTATTGCAAGCTAGTGCAATAAGATGAGAAAAATATAAATAAAAGGCATAAAGCCTGGGAAGAAAGAAAACTCATTATTCATAAATATCATCACTGTGTATGCAGGAAAATTTTTAAAATCTACCAAGAAAGTATTATAGTTAATAAATGAATTTAGCAAGGCCACTGCTAAATAAGAAGTCCCAGGATCAAACCCAGGACCTCATACATAGGAAGCAGGTGCTTAACTACTGAACTACATCCGCTCCTTTATTTTTTTTTTAGTACCACTGAATATAAATCAAATGCAAAATAGTGAGTTTTATTTCTAAACTGGCAATAAAGAAAAAATAAAATTTAACAAAAATACCATTTACAATGGTATAAAACACATAAAAAATAATCTAATGAGAGAAATTCAAGATATTAATGCTGAAAACCATATAATCTTATTGAATGAATTTAAAGACCTACATACCTGGTTCATAGCTTGAAAGACTCAATGTTGTAAAAAACATCAGCTCTTCCAAAACTGAGTTACAGATTCAAGGCAATTCCAAACAAAATCCCACTAGGATTCTTGCTGAAGACTGAAAAACTGATTCTAAAATTGATATGCAAATGAAGACCCCAAAAATAGCCATGGCAAATTTGAAGAAGAACATGTTGTAAAGTTACAATACTTAAGGCAGTGTGGAATTGACACAAACATAGACAGATGAATGGAAAGAGCCCAGAAACAGACCCACACATGCATAGTCCCTTGATTTATGGCAAAGGTGATCCTGCAGGGCAGGGGGAAAGGGTGGCCTTTTTAACTAAGGGTACTAAGGTTGATTGTATATCACATGGGGAAAAATGAATCTTAATAATGTGTCAGGACCTCAGAAAGGAATAGCTGCCTGCAGCACCTTAGGAGGCTAGGACTCAGGCTTTGGCCTGACAAGAGCTTCAGTATGAGCAAAGTAGGCTGGGGCAAAGGGTGTTTCAGAGATAACCAGTGTGGACTAATAACCAAAGAAAGGAATCCAGATGTGTTCATTCTCACTAAGACTCTAGGTTCCCATGCACAGCCATAGAGGAAGGGCTCTTTCAGTTATGACTGCAGTTGAATTTCACGTTTGCTTACAGTGCTCACCGACAGAGCAAAGTTGATTTAAACAAAATTTTTAAACGAGATATTTCTTCTATTTCTATTTCATGTCCACCATATCCACGTTTGTGTCCTCTTGTTTTTGTGCCTCGTTGACCATCTCAAGAACCTCTATTGGTGGCCATTTGTTATTAAGTGCATGAGTTTTCCAGTTGTATTATCAGGCACAGGATTTCTATGGAAAAGCAGGACTCCATGACATCCTTTAGTTTGGAGATATAGCAATGGCTATAAAATGTCAGTAATAGCTAAGAATCTTCTGTATCAGAATGGAGCAGGGACTCTCTTATTGTGACCACAAGATCAAAGAACCACCTCCTCTAAACCTCAGGTAAGGAAATACGGAACATTAATGTTATCTAATATTTGTTGAGTGCTTGCTATATTTCAAATACTATGCATTGGTTCAATTTAATCAAATTCACATAATTTTACAAGGAAAAAAATGAGACTTACAGAGAAGAGTGCCATGAATATTCTCATTTTTTGTGTGTGGCAATCAAGGCTTGGTGAGATAAAATAAAGCACCAAAGATTATTCAAGTGGCAAATGGCAGAACCTAGATTTGAACCTAGGTCGGTCTGGTTTCAACGTACATGCTTTATGCTGTCCCACCTTTTCCTAAAATCTTCAAGAAATTATTGCTAGTAATCTTGGCACTGTTTACTCATCTACTTTTGCTATATAAAGAAAGGAAGAGCTATATGAAAACTTGAAGGGAGAGGTATTACCTTTAGCTAAGTGTTTCCCCCTAAATTTTCTTTGTGCTATTTTCTTATGATGTATTTGCATTTTTGTATTTTTTTAAAGTTTCAGACCCAAATTTAGAATAAAATACTTGTTTCTGTTTTTGTCTTTGTTTTTAACATTACCATGCTTGTGCATTAATTAATGAATTACTGGGGCTAAACAGAAGGCATCTGCATGATACAGCCTTTACATTTCTCCACACTATGTAGTCATCTAAAAGTAACTGGCAATGGGAAAGACAAATAATTTTAAAAGTAGCATTACTAATGAAGAGGATGCATTGTTTTTAGACTCTTCATTATCAGTGCAAATACCATGGAAGATCTGTTAATGTGTTCCAGGGCGTGTATTTCCTTGAGACCTTTGCAGCATCCTTGTTCTCACTCTCCCTTTGGTTCAGGAGAAGTGAGGCTGCACTATGGGGGCTAAGAGGAGGTAGTGGCCCCTCCCCACAGGCAGCCTCCCGTCTCCCAGAGTCCCAGAGGCTGCACAGACCTGCAACTAGGACATGGTTCCTGGATACTCTGGCTGATGGAGGGATGGTCTATGTCTGTGAGAGAATCGCTGCCTTTCTTCCACTGACTTTCTTCCACTGCCTTCTCCCTCCTTTTTTTGGCTCAATGCCAAATAATAATAATAATAACATGACTCAGGAGCCCCACCATGCATCCAACAGAAAGTTTTCTCCCCCAATTAATCCAAGTATCACAGCTTCAGTTTCATCATTCATTCAAAAATATTTACTACACCTCTGCTACTTTCTTGATGTTAAGGATTAAACCAGAATAAAAAACAGACACAATCCCTGTCCTTATTGATCTTACAACTAATTAGGGAGAAAGACATTAATCAAATAGCATACTGATCAAAGTGTAATTATTACCTGACCTAGACATGGGCATCAATGAAAACATCCCAAGGAACTAACACTAAAGCAATCTAAAGAATAGGTTTATTCATTTACTCTTTCACTCACTCGTTTATTCAGCAAGTATTTATTAAGCAATAACTATGTCCCTGTCAACTGAAGATCAGTAATGATTATGAAACAAAAGGACTTAACCAGGGGAAGGAGGTGGAGTCAGACCACGGAGATGTGGGGAATCTGATGGGAGGCCTGTAAAGGCAGCGCCGCATGGGCTTTTGTTTTTATCCAAAGCATGATATGAAGCCATTGAGCATTTTAAGCAGAGGGGTGATATGATCAGAATGTATTTTGAGAAAATATCTCAAGCTACAGTTTGGAAAATTAATTAAAAGATGGAGCATGATGGAACTCGGTGGTTGTAGGGGCATCAGTATCCAGGCCAGAGAAGAGATTAGCTTAACATAGGGTGATAGCGGTGAAGACGGGGAAATATTTAGGGAAAAGGTTTGAAGATAACCCTTACGTGTGAAGTACCGTTTCCTTTTTCATATTCACAAGTGTATGAAACCCAGGAGCATAATGGGATGCCAGTGGCTCCTTGTTAGACACAATCGGCATGGAAGCCTTTGCTTATGGGGAACACGTGAAAGGGAAACGCAACTGTTGATAAGCTCCCGATTTACTGGACCTGGAGCACGCAAGGTGGAACATAAAGCTCTCTACAATGCCCTTCGGAATTTTTAGGGGGCATGGGAGCTCACCCTAAGCTGGGGATCAGAGGCTGCTTCAGGGCACACCTGATCAAGCAGCTATTAATTGCCAGAGAAAAGCAGTTAGGTGTAAGGCACAGGCTTGTTCTTTCAACTCTTTTGTAAGAAGCATCACTTCAGCTCCCATGGTTTATGAGGACTGTCCTTCTGTGCTCCCTCAGCAGCCACTGCATTTTTCAATCCCTATGCCTACTAAATGTGGAAATCAGCTCCTCATATGCCTGTGTCCAGCAGGTCACCTGGCACATTTCCAGCCCTGCTCAGTCCATTGCGATGCTCCATCACACTAACCACCTTTGGAGTCCATGAGACACCCTGTATCGCATTGAGGTTTACAATTAGTTTCCCCATTTCATTCAAGCTAGCAATATTTTCTGTTCCCCGCCAACAAGTGAGGCCTCAATTTAAGACAGATGCCCAACTTAAATGCATGTACATTTACTGTAATTTTTTACTAATTTAAAAATGCATAAAAATTGAAGTAATTTTAAGAACCGTTTTTATTTCTTTGCTAATCGAGAGATTTACAGGTCACAAAGAAATGAATCAAAGGGTAGAGGCACCGTCCACCATTTCTTGGAAGACACTTTAACAACATATGGGGAATATGACTTAAAAGTATGTATATAGAGAAATTTATACCACTCAACTACAGGTATTCAACGGCCTCAGACATTCCTTTATGCTGCTTAATGAGCATCTTGGGCTGCTCCAATTTGAAACATATAATATAATGACTTTTTAATTGTTGCATTTTTCTACATGACAAACAACTCAGCATATAAGTTGAATTATAAATTCAGATAGTGTTTTTCAAGCACTTTCCATGTGCCCATTCCACCTCTGAGTGAATTATGAATTGTCTAATGTTTGTTTTTAGCTAAGTACTACCATTAAAAATAGACAACTAAATGATTATAATCACTGCTCACTTAAAAAGCTCAAGTTACAGGCACCAAATTCATAGCACTAATTTTACTCTGTTATCATCCCCCTGTGACTCAACTTCTCTTTCAGGTCCAATTCATATTCATACCTGTTCATTTGCTTAGTATTTACTTTAGGAAGTTCATCATATGTGTACTGAGGGAATGAGGCGGAAAGCACATTGTCCTTTTATCCACATATATATTGTTCCAAAGGCTCAGTCAGCTGCAGAGTTTGATAGATTACTTATTCAATTAAAGAAAAGGTGTATCAAATTGTAATCTTTATTATGCTCAGCTTTCCTGTGCAATGGTGTGCGCTCATATACTGTTCAATTTAAAGGGGATGGAGAGATTTAAGAAGTAGTGCAGAAGATAGCAATGTCGTTATAGAAATAAATTGAGGTTTTTGCCAATAAGAGAGACAAGCTAGTGTCACAATGAAAGGCTTGGTGTCCATATCAGACAGATATGTCTCCCAGCTGTCACTCCCTTCTTGTTTGACTTTGGTCTGTTTGCATGCGTTCTAAGCCTCAGTTTACTCATCTTTAGAAAGGGGATATTAATATTAGGCACATACCACGAAGCATCGCTGTGAGGATTAAGTGAGCTGACTATGTCAATCACTTGGTCTAGCACAGGGATCGGCAAACTTTATCTATAAAGAACCAAATAGCAAATACTTAAAGCTTTGTAGGCCATGTGATCTTCATCAAAATTACTCAACTGTGCCCTTGTAACACCAAAGCAGTCATAGATAGTACATAAACAAATGGGCAGTCTATGCTCCAATAAAGCTTTACATCTGGACACAAAAATTTGAATTTCATATAATTTTTGCATATCATGAAATACGATTCTTTCAATTTTTTCAAGTATTTAAAAATGTAAAAAAAACATTCTTAGCTTGCAAGCTGCATGAAAACAGGCAGTGAGTTTGCCCCATAACAAATCCTTAATAAATATTATTGCCATCAATGATAATAGAGATAGAAGAGGGTTAGTGTTATTTTCAGATATATAAAGAGATTTTTCTTGAATAATTGTTTTTATTTTTTTTATGCAGTTTAAACTGCAAAGTTGGAAGGCAGATTATAAAAGGAATTTTTTAATGGATGCCTGTGAGATGATAGAATAAACCTCTCAAAGGGTTCAAGGAAGTTCACTGTAGCCTCAAACTTCGACTACTCCAACCCCACACAACAGCCTAGACATGACAGTTTAAATATACATCTAACATTCCAAAGTAATCAACTTGTTATGATAGAAATAAAGTATCAGCATGGACTATTTTTTTAGATTTATTTTTATTTATTTCTCCACCCACTTCGTTGTTTGCGCTCTTGTCTGTTCTGTGTCTGCTCGTTGTGTGCTCTGTGTCTGCTCATCTTTTTCTTTAGGAAGCACCAGGAACCAAACCCTGGACCTCTCATGGGGAAGGAGGTGCCCAATCGCTTGAGCTACCTCTGCTCCCTGCTTGTCATGTCTCTCATTGTGTTTTCCTCCTTGAGTTATCTCGTTGCATCATCTTCTTGCATCACCCCATCGCGTTGGCTCGCTGCCTTGCTCCTCTTCTTTAGGAGGCACCAGGAACCAAACCTGGGACCTCCCATGTGGTAAGTGGGCACCCAACTGCTTGAGTCACATCCACTTGCCCAGTATGGATTTTAATTAAACATACTGAGCAATGACAGGCTCTGTTTCACGTTCTCACCTGTATATGAGTTTTACTACTTTAACTTTAAAGACTTTTTTCAATTAACCAGTGGGGTCAGAATAGTGAAATTTTTCTGGGCCAGGAAAAAGTTTCTTGCCAATCTAAAAGCCCACCATGGATTTATGGCAGCTTCTCAATTTTCTAAGGCAGGTGAACCAAGTAACCAATTGGGGCTTAGGAAATCCAATTTTATAATTTTTATTGAATGAACACAACTTACAATTGCAATTAAGAACTGGCAATTTTTCATCCATAAAAAATAATCAACAGCCACCTGTCCAAAGGCACATGTTTAGGGTTGGTTTTCAAGGCCTTAGACTCATCCATCACTACTCTATTGGTGACTTCCCTTCAAGAGCAAGGGAATACAATTACAAGTCTGATGATAGAAGTGTAATAAGGGGCAAAATTATATATATTTTTATTCTACACTAAGTGACCCAGTCCAAAACTCTTTAGTTTAATGTAGGAAATCAAGAAAGGTAAGGCAGAGGGAGAGACAAGTGAAGTTTAAATGCTCCCATCTCAATAAGGTATTGGTCAGAAGGTTATGATGGCTAATTAAGATCATATGGCTAAGAACCTGAAGATGCAGAAAGGGTAATAAATTTATTTGTAGCAGTTCTTCCAGATAATGTCCCAAAGTCAGAATGGTTAATTTGCTGATGTTTTTAAATGAGTGATAATATAGGAAACTTGGAAAGGGGGTCAGAGTATGCTTTTTGGCTTCAGTTCCATATTCATTCTCCATGGGTTTAAGTTTGGGATCCCTATTCATTCTCTCTGAGCAAAAGCACTACAAGTGCCAGACTATAGCTCAACTGCTTTCCATTCTAAGAAGTCCTCAAGATAATGATCATATCATTCTGCCAGCAGGGAGTGCCTTCCAATCAAAGAGGAACCTATTCTGAAGACTGAGCTTCTCTGAGATTCCTTTTGGCCTTCCATACCATGAATTTGGTTCCAATTAAAGGCCAACTCATCATTCCACTTCATTCACCATAATTAATGTTTTGGGTATTATTGTCAGGGAAAACTGAAGTCACTTCTGCCCTTATTTTCATAATGTTTATGTGTAGGGAAATGACCAGAGAGACAGAATTTATCAATTTTTGAAATTACAGGAACTTGTATTTCTTGAAGATGGTTTCATTGCTACTCTAAATCCTCATTAGGCATTACTTCTTGGTATCCTTTACTACATTTTGCATTTCAGAAACTTTCAAAGATAGTCATTGTCATCACAGAAGGGAAAATTGATTTAAAAAATACATGTCAGAAATACATCAAGTAAAGTTAAAGTCCAAAATAACTTCCTTTCCAATAACTGCTTTTTAAAAGACAAATCATGTCAATGTGAGAAGAAATCAGAAAAGACTAATTCAATTAGTAGGAAAAACAGAAACCTTAAATAAATATATCTTAAATGAAAGTTTGACAGAAACAGATCAAGTGATTATAATAGATCATAGAGTAAATATGAATCTGGTATTCTGTTATATCCTTAAAAGCATAAGCATGGAGATGTGATGCTCAAATACATAGATAACGCAATGCATAGCTTGTCAGACTCATTTCAGTGTTCCTTCACATCAACCCAGCAGCAGAGGCAATATAGAGTCCACAGACAATTTCTACCTGCCCTGCAATAATATTTTGGCAAAAAAAAAATGTTTTAAAGCAATGTTGACAACTACTCTAAAGGTTGTGGTTATAAGGGAATACTGTAGATATGCAACAGTTTAGTCAGCCACAGTCATTCTTTAGCACAGTTTAGAAAATACAAAGCTTCAAGTAGAGTATAAAAATAAAACACTAGTCATTAGCCATAATCCACTTTCTTTGGCTTGTTTTCCTTTTACCACTGCTAAGTAAAGCTAATAGCTCATACAGGTCAGCTCCCCTGTATACATCAGAAGCTCATTGGTGATGCCAGGGAATAGGACCACATAGAAAAATCTAACAATGTAATACCAATGCTCCAATTAGAACTGGGAGGCTGCTGAGTTTCTCTCATGGCCCTTGACTCTAGTTGTCAACTCCCAGCCCTCCCTCATGTCACCTGCCTCATGTCCTGTTACCACCCAGGTGGAAGCCTATCCCAGGCAGCCTTCCTGCAGCCTCTTTCTCTCGCTCCTCTTACTCCCTCCCCCATCTCAAAGGTTCAAAGGATTCTGCCCTCAGTTTTAGCCCTTTCCATTCTCTCTGGGTGATCTCCTCCAATACCACAACTTCAACCATCACCTGCGTTTGTATTATAATCATATTTCTATCTCCAGCACCAACTCTCTTCTGCACTCCACGCTTGTATTTCCAACCTCTCCATGTGGATGTCCCACCTCTAACCCAGCATGGCCAAAATATAATCAATTAATTCTTCCCCACCCCCCTAATACCTCCTTCTCCTCCATTCCCTATCTTATTTCATGGCAATCTGAAACACCTAGTCACATGAAATCGGGAATCTTCTCCTCTTCCCCTAAACCAAAGCTTCCCACACAAAGATTTCTCAGACTTAACTCTTCCTTTCCTTTCTCACTGCCCCTGCCTCTATTTCATGTTTTTGTTATAGACCACTAACTGGTGTTTTCACATTCTGAGCCTTGTTTCCAAAATTCGGAACTGATGAGGTTCCTTTATTGTTTAAAATCATCTGGAGTTCCCGGGTGCCACAAGATAACTCTAACCACCTCAGCAAAGTAAAAAAAAAAAAAACAAAAAAACTGGCCTTGCCCTGTGTCTTAGTCCCTATCCCTCCCCCTACCTTGAATGCACTTTAGGACCACCTGTGGAACTCCACACTTACCACGGTTTAACTCAAATGTTACATGCTATGAAAACCCAAATGGTCCCCACACATAATTAATTGATTCTCTATCACTGACTCTTCAGTACTCATATGGCACTTTTAAATATTTCTAGTGAGACTTCACCACAATGTACTCTGATTACTTTTTCCATACTTGTCTCCTTTAAACCTTGAGCTCCCTAAAGCTAGAGACCTTAAAAGCCCCAGAACCAACACATTGCCTGACAGTAAGGAGTACTCAACAAATGTCCAATAAATGATTGAATAAAAGCAGAAATTTCTTCCTGTTCAATTTTTGCCTTCTCCTGAATCTCAGTAACATTGCTAGAAATTATAATATTCTCCAGTGAGATGTGTAATTGTTGAATTAGGTGCACACCTCAACATGCCATTAGAACTGGATATTCAACTTAACTCTTCAATTTCTACAAGGTCATCAGGGTTTGTGGCATAGGAATAATTAAGCTCTCCCCCAGAGTGATCAAGGGTGTCCAAAGATCCCATCAATCCCCAGATTTCCTTAATGACAGTGCTCCCAGAATCTCAGACTTAGCAGGGGCTTGGAGGCATCCGGTCCAATGCCCATCTAACAACCTGCACCTTGCTGAGGAGGTCTGGTCATGTTGGTTTCTGAAGCTTCCCCTCACGTGTTGTTTCATCATCAATGAAGAAGTTGAGAGTAAGCTATAAATAGACCCTCTGTCCACTGCAATCTTATCTGTAAGGTTTTAGATAACTGTTGAGGGCAATTGGTTCTATTGCTGAAATCCACCTGCCCAAACAGAAACCCATCTGGTGAGTGAAAAAGAATCTGAGGCTCCAATTTCAGCACGGGGAAAAAAAAGAATTTCATAATTGGGCCCATAGCAACTTGCTACCACAAGGAAGGGAAAAACATATCCAATAAGTAATAATTTTTCCTGGCAGAGCTAAGAGATACATGAATCAAATATTCCTGCCAAGATGTACAAAAAGCTCCATCATCCCATCATGCTGGGAAACAAAAGTCTTCAACGTTGGAAAGCACACCAGTTGGGTCCACTGGATCGAAGTTAAAGGTCAATGATCATGATGAACATGCAGCATGCCCTGGCGGGAAGAGAACTGGATCCTATCTCCTGCTCTGCTACCACAGACCTTCTTACAAACTTGCACTAAGAACCTGCCAACAGAAAAGGAGGAAATGATAATAGAAATTTAATGCCTTTGTGCTTCAAAAAGAGTGATTTGAGCAAGATTTTCTTTTTGATGTAAAGGCAAGACACAGCAGGATTGGAAACACACCAGTAATCTGATTGCTAGAGAACAAGCTGTGTTAGTGAAAGAAAAGAGCTATTAATACTTTCTACATCCGGATGAGGTAAAAATGAATGCATCTGAAATCTACTTATGTTTGAAAAAGTAAAAACTTCATGAGGCAAAACTAATCCTAAAGCTGTGTCTGCGGGTATTTTGATTTACATGCACAGTAAAATCTTCTTAACAGTTTTCAAGGGACCAGAAAGCAACACCTCATAAAGAAATCTTCTCAGAGAGCAAGGGAGAGTTGAGACTTTTATGGCAGTACAATGAACAGCACAGCAACCCGAGTCCTGGGGCTCTAGCATTGGCTTTTGGAATTGGAAAGACTTTAAGCCTTTTGACACAGGAGGCAATGTCGAAGGAAGATGTGCTCGGGGGTGGGTTGGGTTTCTGCTCTCTAGTGGTTTTCCATCTAAAAACCACATGGGATCTACTAACATAAGTGAGTCACACAATAGTACAGGGTAAATTGAAAAATGTATTCACTTTTTGTAAAAGAAGTAATAACACCATGAGTGAAGTGAAGAGGTCAAGCCTGAATGGGGATGGGATTGATAGGAGTTCAGGAGGTAGGCGTGAGGAGAGGGGCAGAACTACGTGTGACCCACAACATGAGATGAAATGATCCATAGGATGAGAGGAGGGTTGTCAGCCAGATAAGATACAGGATGCCCAGTTAAATTTGAATTTCATAAGCAAATAATTTTGAAGTATAAGTATGCCCCAAACATTACATGGAAAATACTGAGGCTGTAAAATTATTTGTTTATCCAAAATTCAATTTTAGTGGAGCATCCCAAATTTTTATTTGCTAAATCTGGCAACCACAGATGAAGGAAATGGGGCTCACAGTGGTCTTAAGCAAGAAAATGAGACTGAACCTGATCTGTAACACCCAAATGACGTGCATTTCCTAGATGAGAGAACAGTATGAAATTGTTATAGGACAGAGACTCTGTTAAAAAGGTAGAATCTGGCAAGGGAGAACCATGGGTACCTCCAAGGAAAAAGGACCAAGATCTGAACCAAGTCAGAAGAGGGGGCCAGTGCAGAACATAGCAAGAAAAGAAGTAAGATGTTTATCAAGCGCAAGTATGTGCTGTAGATGGATAATGCTAAGCCTGCATGGCTTATTATTCACTGTGCTGCAGATGGAATAAGACACGTGGCATTGCTGTCCACAAGAGCAGGAACTACTCCAGCCTGAAGAAAAACACTAAATGATATGGGAAGGCAGACTTGGATTTAGTGACAGACCCCAAGCATCTGCTAATCTGGCGAGAACGATTTATTATCTTGGCAAACTAGAGAAACAGAGGGAAAGGGAGAGAATGAGGCAGAGGGAAAGATTGAGAGGGAGAGAGAGACTCATTTTCCACAGAAGTGGAACCAAAGAGAAAAATAGGTCCTTATTTCTGTTATCTGGTATGAAAAAATGAGGCATCTCTTTATTGCTTGGGGGGGGGGGGAGAACAGTTCAACAGGACAAGAAATCAAGTTCATCCAAATAAGCACACCTGAGAATAAATGTGTACTGTTTTTTCAATCAGAGAAAAAAACTGAGTAAAATTATTTACGCTAAAGAGCTTTGTTGTTGTTGTTGTTGTTTAATAACAAAGAAAATAGGAACCTGGATTAATCTAAGAATATGCACAAGGCTTAAACCTGTACATCCTGTTATTTAGTACTTATTTAACCATTTATATTCATATTTAAATTTACAGATTGCCTTCTTTCCTGCCACTCTTTATCTAGCATCATCCCAACAGTACAATAAATAGATTTGTTCCCCAAATCTATTTTCCCTCATAACTGAGTTTGCCATATAATTTAGCAAGTATGTGATGTGTTCTATTTGTTTTTTACCACATAAAATTTATAAAATTTGAAACCTGAAATTATTCTGCTACAAGAAATGGAAGCCAACTAGCAGTTTTCTTATGGCCAAAATTTCTCCTGTTTGACCTTGAAGATAACTAATTTGAGTAAATTTATTGTTCCCACTTTAGACATGGATATGAATTAGCGCCCTCTTGTGAGCATTTAAAATATATATTTAGAGCTGCACAACCTGTTATTTAATAAATAAAAAACTACCCATTTATATTTTTATATTTACAGACTGCCTTCTGTCCTGTAACAGAAGGGACTTCCATGCATTTCAGCCAGAGGGGAAAAGACAGAACTGTGCTCACCAGACAGAAAAGGCCACACCCCTCAAAGTCAAGTCATTCCAGAATTCCTGATTATTTAGGTTTTCAACATACAGTGCACTTGTATGGGAAGATGCCTCACATCCAATGAGTTTCCACTCATCTTAAAAATCACAAGTGGCAACCCAAATGCTCTCTTGTACTGTTGCCTCTGCTGAATATGGTTATCACGGTGGAGGATACCATAATCTCCTCTGTAGCAAGTATGTCCCATTGTGCTCACAAGCTATCAGAAATGAAGGAATATAGTCAATTTTGTAAATTCTTAATGTAAAGAGTCATAAATTAAAACTTAAAAATAATAAAAACAGTATGTTAAGCGAGAACAGAATCTACATTAGAGTCCATTTAGACTGGAGACAAGGACATCTTCAACACAGAACAGGCACATGTGAGACAGAATGAATTCTCCTTTACATAGTGGTACCAGTAACAGAAAAAAAAGGGAAGGGGAGGGACAGAGAATCGTATTTCCCATCACTTTTTCTGGGGGCTACTGACTGCACCCCACTCTAGTAATATCACATCTGACAGACAGGCTGAGTTACACAATTAATTACAACATATCAAGGTGGGAGGATCACACTAAAATGAAAACAAATTCTTAAGGCATTAGGTCTCATATCTGTACTTAACACTGCAACCAATTCCAGATTAAAGCTTAACTGGCACACCTGATTACTGAGTTCTAAATTTGAGAAAGGCAGCTCCTTGTCTTTAGGCATTTATAATTTAGTCACCATTAACGACAATTTCTTTTTTTTTTTGGTCAGATACCATTAACAAACTACATTTTTCTAGCTATGTAATGTTCTCACTTATTTTGAGGATGGGCATTATCACTGAAAGTATGTGATGGCACTGGAAAATCATTTTAATCAACTTATTTCTATTTATCAATGGAAGGAAGCAAATATTTCCCTCTCTTCTGCACATTAGTGCTGGTAAATTGAGAACTACAAAACTCGGAAGTTATGGATTCCAAATGGAGTTGGCTTAGAACAGAGGCTTTCAGGTATGGTCTGGAGACCCTAGGGAGTCCCCAGGATCCTTGCAGGGGATCAACATAATCAAAACAATTTTCACAATAATATTAATGTGTGATTTGCCTCTTTCACTCTCATTCTCTGAGAAATACATAATTCAAATATTACAACATATTGATGCAGAAGCATATATAGGAATCCAGCTATCTTCTATTAAGCCAGACATTAAATAGGTTGCAAAAATGTAAAACAATGCCATTCTTATCACTGAAATTTTTTGTTTAAGAAAATATATTTTTCATAAAAGTATATTATTTATGTTAACCCATAATGGGTTTATTTTTATTTTAGATAAATTAATATGCAAAATATTTTACTTTTAAATTTGTCAGTTTTAATTTCTAATATGGTAAACATCAATTGATATAACCAACATAAGAAAAAGCTCTTTAGATCTTCAATAATTTTAGGGAATGTAAATGGGTCCTGAAACCAAAATGCTTGAGAACTGCTATCTCAGACTTCTTATTTTATCTCAGCATTTAAAAGTTATATTAATGTTGAACTCAGAGGCTCCCAAAGATCTTTCTGGATTTTCACAATCCAAGCAACCTTTTGCTTCCTTCCAGAGTGGAAAGTCATTTTTATTTGATTTTATGCTATTCAGAATCCAAATTAAATTTTGCTTCATTTTAAAACTTCCTAATAAGAAAATTTCAAAAATCATTCATTCATCTATTCAATAAAAATTTAATGAGTGACTATCATGAGTTGAAACTAAGTTTGGTAAATTGCTAATTTGGGGAAATAAATGGTATCTTATTAGCCTGAAGAAAAAAAAATATGTGGCTACCTTTAAATAAGAAAATCTAAAATTTATTAAGCACATAGTATGTGCTAGACACTGTACTAAGCATTTACTGGCATTAACGAATTTACTCCTAACAAGGACTCTATGAAGTTATTATTCATGTTTTACAGATGAGGAAACTGGAACACAGAAAGATTAAGCACTTTGTCCAAGGCTCAAGAGCTGTGAAATGGAAGGATCAGGATTTAAACCAGCAGAATGTGTGCCTGTAACCGCCACAGTATAATTGGCACCATCCAGCAAGGTCTCGGACTAGCTGCACACGACTACAGCAAAACCCAAAGCAACTACAAGATTCACTGGAGTTACTTTACCTTGGCAGAGCTGGAAGTTACCAGCTTCCAATAGAATCCTCTGCACACATTCAAGAACACCTATTTTTAGATAGGTGAATAAATACAGAAATAAATAAATCAGCCTATCTCCTCACCCAACTGTATTTTTAAAAATACCACAGTTTTAACATCCATCACTATATTTGTACATTTGTGACATCTAGATACTTGTCTAAGAAGAAAAACAGTAGTAGCCCTGATTCCACGCCGTGGTTCTAGATGTGGGTGGCTCTGCAGAGGACAGGAGGTGGAATGTCAGGGTGTGGTCACATACCTCCCTTGTTCTCAAGGAGCCAACAAAAAATAACTAGAGAAAAAAAGACTAACCTACAAAACACTATCCAAAAAGAGCATATATAGAAATTCGCGGTCAGGAATGTCTACACAGATTTATGTGTAAAATATTAACAATAGCTCTGTATATTTTAGAAAAGGAAAAATATACCAAAAAATTTTTTTCTGGGTGGTGAAATTGCAGGTGGCTTTTATTTATTTTTATATTTTTACATATCAAAAGTTCTACAATAACCTTATATTATGTTTATGAATCAGCAAAGAAATTACAACAATAATTTAAAAAAAATTTTTTTCACAATATTGACCACATCGCTGGAATTCTGATCACAAACTGGGAGAAAAAAAATCTGTGAGTACCTTCTTTCTCAATTGGTCCTTTTGTAAAATAAGGAAACAAAGAATTTTTTTTTTCAAAATACACACAAAATTGTTTAAGTATAGAGATGAAAATTTTTAAATCTATTGCAGAGAAATTTATAATGAAATTGTGAACATTTTAATATAAAAATCCTTGTTTCTCTCTTCAGAAAGGACCATGCCTCTGTTTCTGTCACCTGAAACATAACCATCCCAGGCTAAGAGACATAGAGGAAACATACTCCTGTACTGAAATTATAAAAGAACTTTCAGTTAACAACACCAATAAAAAATTTTCTGGGTTATAACAGCTACCCATATGAAAGAATCATCACCTAACCTTTCTCTGGAACAACGTGGGTAGTTGGTGAATTTTTAAGATAGAGAGAAGAGAAAGAGATTTAATAGACAGGTAGCAATGCTGCTAAAATAAGTTTTCCGTATCTAGAGCTATTTCCTTTAACAGTGGTTCTCAGATTTCTGTGTGCATGAGAATCATTCAGAAACCTACTACAAAGGGGGCAAATAAAATCCATTGTTAACAAGATCCTAATATGGAAAGCTGATCTCGGTAGAAACCCCAACAACATCAACTAACCTAGCAAGATTCGTTATTTTCACAAAACAAAAAAAGATTTCCATTGTCCATAGGAAAATAGGAATATTATCCAGATTAGGAATGAAAGAGTAAATGTGTGGCTATTTGAAGTACATGTACAAATGTGCTTCTATAGTACTATAAGCAAACAAAAAGGGTCCAAAAAACGGTGGAAAACTCAAGTACAATTCACATAAACACCTGAAGACAGAATGGTTACCAGAACTTATGCTAATCCCTCTGACAGTTATTTTAGAAATTAAATGAAAATAGTACTCTGGGAAAATATGTAATAATATTTTCATTCTTTGCAATATATCATTATTTTTCTCACGCACACAAGCACACACACATATCCAGCTCTCTATTTCTCACTATAGTGACGAAATCTAAGAAAAATATTTAAAACAAAGGAGTCTTTGAAATAAATATGAATTTGTATTTCTTTCTTAAGCTCATATTGGATTAAAATGACTCCCCAAAGCTCCTCTTAGCTCCTTCCTTTGCATAGCCTCAAGGCAGCAAAAGGTGATTTGGGTATGAACCTCCAAGGAACAGATTTACTGAGTGAACTTTTATTAACTCATTCATCATGGTAGAATGCTTGGCTGATCCTTTTGCTCTCAGTGGCTTATTTATTTGGCTGAACATTAATGGTTCTTAGCACTCAGAAACTCTGGAAAGCAAACAATTAGCTTTCGAGAAAAAACTGGCACAATGGGTCATTTTGTCAAGTTGAATAAACATTATCTTGAGGTGCTGAGAGGCTGCCATTAGGGCCAAAGCATTATTTAAATAAGCCATAAAACAGGATGTTAACAGAAGTGTCTGTAGGAGTAATCTAACTTCCATGTTACTTGTGGGCAGTGACTGAAATGGTCAAACATTCTGCAGTGGTGTGTTTTGATTACAGCAGCCAGTTTGTTCCCACAGAACATGTTCCAGCAACCACAGTGTAGGTTTTCTTCTATGCTCTCAAAATGGATTTTTTTATTTTTCCCCTTTTCCTATATCTTCTACCCCTTCTTCCAGTTGTTTCGTATGTTTAAAAGTTTTCCTCTCATTCTTTTCAGCTTCTCCTGCTATGTATTCTAGTAATTCCCTATTCTTGCACATCACACTTTTATTCTTGCACATGTCCTACTTTCAATCTCTATTTGCATGATGCAGGCAAAGTAATGGCCTCAAAATGTTTCCAGTGAATAGAATTTTGTCTCCAAACTGACGGAATTGAAGGATAAGGGCCAAAACTGAAACAAACCCCAAAAATCACATTTTCTAAAGAGAAACATTGGAGAGTCACCTGGGGACACACACACTTCCTAAAAGGAGGCAGAATCAACCCTTTCACCCAGTTGGGCGGAGGGAATTGTGGGAGCCCTTGGCTCTGTGGGGAGAGCAGAGCTCAGAGTGGAGAATTCCATGGGGAAAGAATGGAGGGTGCTTCCCCCTCCCTAATACAAGTGGGAGGACCACAAAGAGATTCATTTAAAAAGACATGGTCCATGTAAGAAGGGGAAACCAATATTTTGTTTCCCAGTTGGACTTCTGCTCTGGCAGCAGCCTTGCCTGCTTCTGCCAATATGAGAATTGAAGAGAGAAAATAGGGCTTGGAGAAAGCTTGCCATTGGCCATTGGCTTAGCAGGTGCTCTTACTGCTTGGCATGGCAAGGATTTATGAACTGTCTGTGGAGTAAGTGTACATCATTGAAGGCTGTTAAGCTTGCACCATATTGCTAGTGGCCCACCAAAGAGGCTCAGTCGGGTGAGGCTCAAGAAGCTGTGGCATAAGCAGATGGTGATGGGCTCAGTGAGGAGAAGCTGGTCCAGCAAGAACTTAAACCTCCACATCAGGGAAAGGTAGAGTAGGGAGGTCCCTCTGAGTCTTCCAAAGTATCCATATACTCTCCAGGAGAGAGAACATCTGAATGAGGACCACTGGGAGACATCATCAATGACTAGTCACTATCAGCCAAAGAAACGGCAAAAGGAGAGGCCTGGACTTCACCGGATTCCACGATGCAGCATTACCCTTTCTCCACATCCCCTTCTTACACCCTGCACTGGAACTCGCCTAGAACAGAGAGGTCGGGTGTGTAAATAATAGATCAAGGCCCCTCTCCCACCCCAAATCCCCTTGTACAAGTGGAGGGTGCA
The DNA here is from genome assembly GCA_026826555.1 of Tolypeutes matacus. Taxonomy (NCBI): domain Eukaryota; kingdom Metazoa; phylum Chordata; class Mammalia; order Cingulata; family Chlamyphoridae; genus Tolypeutes; species Tolypeutes matacus. The sequence goes on from JAKSZT010053888.1 coordinate 14,439,676, forward strand.
CTGGAGGAGGGAGTAAGTTCTGAATGAGACATGAGAGTGAAATTTTAAGCTGGCCTGGCTAAATTATTAATAAGCCAAAGTGACCAGAATGTTAGGGATGTGATAGCTGAGTAAAAAGTGTGAGCGAGCACAGCTTAAAATAAAAACAACAATAAAAATCATGTTTATATGCAGCCAAAGTGAGGTTTAGAAGTAAAATGATTAAAACAGGAACAGGATGAGACATTGAAAATAAAGAAAAAGCTTGAGATTTAGCAAAAGATCAGATTCTGAAAAATATGTCTAGAAAGATTGTAGGAGTTCAAAATGCATCAATTAACAGTTTCTTTGGAAATGTATATTTTCACATTTTAAAAAATACCTCCTTTCTCTCTAGAACACATTGATTATCTTTAAGAATTAATTTTCTCTTCAGAACCTGTTTTTTAATTCAAAATATTTTGGGGGCATGTGATAACCTGAAGCCAGGGTTAGAACCACTAGCATGAAGATTCCTTAAAAGTGGTATGCAGCCAGAAACAATGAAAATAGTCACTATTCATTAGGTCTTTGCTATATGCTAGAACTTAGCATGCTGAGCACTTTGCACACATTGTCTCATTAATCCTAACACAGCCCTATGAGATAACTCATTTGTGGTAGAGTCAATCATGTACCCCCAACAAAGGACATGTTCTTAATCTTAATCCTAATCCATTTGCAAATAGGACTCTTTTGAAAATATTTTATCAGGTAAAAATCCCATTTAATGTGGATATCACCCCAAATAGAGGGGCTCCTGAGGGCTCTGGAGACACCCAGGTCCTATATCAGGGCAAATAGCCCCAGAGTTTGGTGCCTTATCAGTGGGCCCTACTTTGGAATCCTTGCTCCTGAGAGTGACAGAGTTGGACTCTGTCCATGCACATGGTCCATCTGTCCCTTCTAGTCAAACTTATATATAGTGCTGGAGTTTGTAGGTGTACTTTCAGAGACTGGAGTCTTTGGGCTGTCCATGTGCCAGCTGGGCTCAGAATCTCAGTGGAGCTGCAACTCCTACTCACCCAGGACACCTGGTGGGGAGATGATGATGGACAACGGCCATCTCAGGGAATGGAGAGAGTCTGCAGCTACAGGCAGGATAATCCCATCCATTTTATCCATGGGCTATAAGCCCCTCTCAATTGGAGGTAGAGTGGACATCACCATCTCAGACTCCTCAGGATTGGGGGAAGACCTATGGACTAGAGTGGACTTACTGGTATTCTGTTATAAACATTGTGATTCAAGCAATGGAAGAAATTACAACATTAATGTGGAGCCAGTGGCCACTGGACGCTTTAGGGGCAGGGAAAGGGAAAAGCAGTTGTAATACAGGGGCATTTTCGGGACTTGGGAATTATCCTGAGTGACATTGCAATGACAGATATAGGCCATTTTACATCAGCATATATCATGCAGAACTGTGTGGGAGAGAGTGTGGTCTACAATGTGAACTATGGTCCATGCTTAGTGGCAAAGCCCCAAGATGTGTTTATCTATTGCAGACGATATGCCACACTAATGAAGGATGTTTATGCGGAGGTTGTGGGTGGGGGGAGGGCATATGGGAATCCCTATAATTTTTGTGTAACATTTATGTAATCTAAGAATCATTTAAAAAATATTTAAAAAAATTTTATTAAAAAAAAAAATCCTATTTAGGTGTAGCCAAACTGCATCAGGGTGGGCCTTAATCTGAACTTCTGTAGGCCTTATAGAGAGAAGCCAGAAACCTGAGAAAGCCACAGGAAGAAGCCAGAAACCAGATGAGCAGACAGATATTGCACATGATGGGAGGAAGAGATGCAAGTCAAGGAGCCCCAAAGACTGTGGCAAGCCAGCGCCAGTATGGTACAGTCTCCAGGGAGAAAGCATGGTTTTGCCAAAGCTTTGATTTTAGACTTCTAGCCTCCCAAACTATGAGCCAATAAATTCCTGTTATTAAGCCAACCCATTCATGGTATTTGTCATAGCCACAAACTAAGACACCATTTTACAGATCAGCAATGATGTGCTTTGAGTCTGCTAATATGCCTATTGTTAAATAATCAGGAATTTTGTGAACCATAGCTATTGGCAGATTGAAATCAGCAAATGTGGAAGTAGTCACACCATGGAAACTGGCAAATGCTACAAATCAGAGCTCCCCCTACCCACCCACCCACCCGGAGATCCAATTTATCAGCACACAACTGCATAAGGAAACTGAGGCTTAGAGAGATTATGATACGTGCTCAGATCACATAGTTGAGACATGGTGGAGTCAGGTTTTAAACCCAGGTGTCTCCTGATCCCGAGCACATGCTGTCACCCACTGTGCTCTCCACCCATATGGCAGAGCTTTCCAGTATTCTGAAAAGTGGACAGAGCAGCCCATCACAATTAAGGAATGCCCCAGACTGACCTGGAGTCTCATTTTTCAAAGTTTCTCCCCAGCTTATTATACACTGAAGATGCTTTCTTCTTTGATCATTCATGAAGCCCCTATGTCTTACAGCTGACATGAGCTGGCAGGCCCTCGGGCAAGTCCAGTCTCTGTCACAAGAGAGGAGTGGTGGGCATTAACATCTTCCCTGCATTGTTGCCCCTTCCAGCCAAGCTTTGTTTGCTGAGAAAGAGAGCAGCATCTGCTCTCCAGGGTGTACAGATGATTATAGAAGATCCCTTGGTTTTACATCAAAGAGAATGGATCTTAAAACCTTTTTTGCATTTGTGTGTGAGATGATGTTCAAGGGCCTGCATTTTTAAAAAGCTAGGCAAGGGTCATTTCAAAATGCTAAAAGATCTACACAGTTTTAATAAACAAAGAAAAAAATTAATAATTCTCATTGTCCTATAAAACATTAAGCCTGGGGTTTGGGTTTTCCATATTAAAATACTGGGGGAATATTTTATGAGTAGTGCTGCTTCCTCATCCATCCAAGCACTGAGGATAGAGATGAGTAGACAGGATGGGAAAACAAGGGCCCTGCCTGTTTCACCTCTTATATATGATCACACCTAGGCAGGCCATGGATTGATCCTGATTTCTAAAGAGATGTTATTGTGATGGAGATTTTTAAACATAGTAACACTGATGGAAGTTCCTAAGGCCCACAAAACCTGCTTAAAACAATACCCCGGATATGCATCCGTGCCTGACCAGTCACGCCACCATGGAGATGGCAAAACCCACCCCCAGTAAAGATTAACCCAAACCCCTTAACGCCAATGCTAATCACAAAAATTAGCTTCTGTGATATTGCTTGCTTGCTCTGCTGGATATGGACAATTGAAGCTGCCCCTCACCCTTTCTGGCACAAGAAAATTAATGCTTTGTTTTAATCAACTAATCTGATATCTGAACACAAAGAAAAGTTGCTTTATCATGCTGACCCTGCTAAAATTCCTTATAAAAACCCACCGCGGGAAGCCAGGGGTCGCTTCTCTCCATACTGCTGGAGGAGGCCCCGGCCGGCCGGAAAGAAAGGTTCCTCTCCTAAACACATACATTGCCTGGGTGCTGAGTTTCTCTCTGGATGAAGTGTCCCACTTCAGTTATGTCTTGAGGACTCCAAACCTCCAAATGGAAACAGAAAGATTGAATCCATAATATGAAAGTAAGCAAACATTCAGATGTTAGAAATGTAACTACAGCACCTCAATAGTATCACCAAACACTGGTCCTCACACACACGAATAACCATCTCTTTGGGGCATTTACTTGATTTGTAAGTTGTTTTCTGCTATGACTGCTTTATTTTATTCTAAGACTTTTCTCCACATAAACTTATCTATAATTTATAGACTATGTATTACAGGCTTGACATAAAAATGCAAAGAATTGCTATTGACTTAGTTGTATTGAATTAGAATTAAAGAAAATGAGATATGTCATGCATTAGTGTGGTCAATACTAGAAAGAAATTTCTCATTTTACAGTGGACACATACATTTATATGTTGGATTGTATGTCTAACATGAAACTTCAGAAGGAACTAGTATTTAGATTAAAGAAACTGATAGTGGGCTCAAGGAAAATGGCAGTTGTGTCCTTCAGGAAACTCTGTGTGTCTGCGCCATATGTGAACTAAGCACAAAAGGCAACTGAGAGGAGGAGTGGGGAATGAAGAGCCCTGACACAGAAGCCCTAGAAACCACTTCCTGTCTAGACCAGACCAACCAACTCCAGAGCTTGAGGCTGAGCTCTCTTCTATTAATCAGTCTTTTGTCCGCCTGCCTGAGAGTCAGCTGGGAAGGAAGGGATCACAGGTTTTCCATTTGATTTTATTAAATGTTCTCATCCTGTGGGGATGACCAGAGTCTTGGTGTCCTGCCTGCAATTGTTCTGGTTTTCTGAATAGTTTCAGTGATAAAGTACACTGAAAATGTTGCCAGAATAATTGAATCTGCTAGAGACTGTAGTTAACCATTCATGGACATCCAGTTGTCTCATTTCCAGGTTTTTCATGGCATTCCTTCTAAGGTTTCCCATTATAAATGAACAACAGCTCGAGTATACAGGATAGAAATAAAGAAAACACACTAGACCTAGGGGAAATCTGCAGTCCACCTAAAGAAATATTAATATAACACATTCTGATTATCCATTTGATTCTTTTTCCATTGTTTTAGCTTTCACTGGTGTAGACCCAAAGCAGATTTGTAGTGCTATGTTAGGTGGTGTCAAGCTAGCCAGAGATGAGTGACTCAAGAGCAGGTTATCAAGATGCACATCATTCTCCTCCTGAGCTCTTATATGATACCAAGGAACAGATCCCAGATGCAAACAGCCTGGTAAATGAAAGAATGCAACTTTCATGCAACTATGTAGAAGTAAAAAACAAAGAATGTAATCTGCTCTAAAGCACACCATCACCCTTCATTTTCTCTCTGCTCCTCTGGTCAGCTCTCTCATACCCACATTAATAATTTGTCCCTTCTCCATCAAGCCTTAGTTGACATATAACTTTTCTTTCCTGGAGAGAAGACACTTCATTCACATCCCCTCCACCTTCTTCGTGGAAATCCTATAGAAGGAATGCTTCCCTGCTCTGCCTTTCTCCTTTCTGCATGAGCTTCATGATAACAGGACAGATCAATTTTAGCTTTCCTTATGTCGTGTTGGGACTAAGAAAGCAGATATAATCAGATGTCTAATTTTAACCTGAAATATAACTGGCAAAATTACCATTCTCCCACTGATCTTTTGAAGAAAGCAAACGGATGATGAGCTTATAATATATTCAATCCAGTCTGTAACCTATCATGTCAGGTGGCAATGTTAAGTAATTGGACAGTGAGAATTTGAGAGGTGAATGTTTATGCACAAATAAGGACATTTAAAAATATTTTCTTCAAGGGAAAATCAGGGCTTCTCAATTGTTTAAATTATACGCAAGATAGTGGCAGTGTCTGAATCCACACATCTAGGAATGCATAGGTAAAAAGAGAGAAACAAACACAGATAGTACTAATATTTGTCACCCCACCTTCATTGTCAGTTTCTTGAAAGACAACAGGATTTTAGTGGAAACTGTGTGGCTTCAGAGCCAGGAAGTCCTTGGTTTGAAGGCTGCCTCATCAGTTGTTGTCTTAGTTTCCATAAATCAGATGGCTTAAACCAACAGAATTGTTTGATCTCACAGTGCTGGAGGCGAGACGTCTGAAATCAAGGTAGTGGCAGGGCCGTGCTTTCTCCTAAGTCTGTAGGAAAGAATCTGTTCCATGCCCCTCCCCCCGCTTCTGGTGTTGGCTTGCGGGCAAAGCAGGACTTCACGCCAGTTGCCACCTGGTGTTCTCCCCCTGGATCTTGTCTGTGTCTCCTCTCCCCGCCTTATTAGGACACCAGTATTATGGGATTAAGGACCCTCTCTACTCTAGTAGGGCCTAATTTCATCTGCAACAAGCCTATTTCCAAATAAGGTCCCATTCTGAGGTACTGAGGATTAGGATTTCAATGTAGCTCTTGAGGGGACATAATTCAACCCATAACAGCTGTATATGACTTCAAACATCTGTCACAACCTCAGGTTTCCTCTCTTTCAAAATGAAGATGATAATGCGTTACTCATACTTCTGTGGAGAATAGTCATTGAGAGGACACATGAATTTGTCTAGCACATAGTAGATGATGAAAAATAATTGCTTCAATTTGCAAATATTATATATGCAATTATATATGTCAGGTCCCATATGCACTTTGAATCTATCCTAATAAACAGTGTCTCTTAGAAACCTCTTGGTACATAAACTATTCTTCACCTGTAGTAAAAGGAAAAATTTCAAATGCTTTAGTTCTTTCCTTTCCATGTTGTATGCATTACTTAGCCAAAAAGTTTATTTGTTGAGTTTTATTTTTATATTTACGTAAAAATACATATTATTTATTTTTCCTACTTCTCAAGTATAGCAAGGTATGTCCATTTCTGATGCTCAAATTGTTTTCTTCCTTCAATATGACATGCTGAACCTAAATAAAAATTTCTTTGTTGTAGAACAATCCTGAGCATGGGGAAACTTGTCTTGGGCCCCAAAGGCAGAGATTTAGTCAACAAAGAGTCAAAAAGACTTTGTTAAATGGAAGTTTCCCTTATAAGTCCTGAGGCCAGAAGACAGAGTTTTGGTAAAGTGTGCTTAAAGAGCAGGGTACTCAGCTCTCAAACCCAGCCATAAGAAAGAGCTGGAGGTCCTCTTCTGCTTCCCCATTTGCAATTTCCCATCCTGCTCAGTGAGCAGCTGCACCCAAGCCAGAGACTTAGAATGTCAGGAAATAGCAAACACTCACATGGCACATATAATTGGCCATGCACTGTTCTGCATGCTTTACTTAGATCAGCTCAATAAACCTTCTAACAGCCCTGTGAATACCCCCATTTTATGGATGAAGGACTGGATGTACAGAGTTCAAGTGATTTACCCAAGTGGAGAAATCCAGATTTGAACCAAGTAGTCCACCTCTGATTCCACCAAACTACCTCTCCAGGGTATCAATTCCACAGCCATGGAATAAGTTATTCAGGGGTTCAGAAATTCTCAAAAAATGTAGGGTTCTACTAAACGAGTGCATATTTTACCATGGTTTTTCACTGAAGTTCTTTGTCACTCACTAGGCACTCTCTACAAAGTGAAAGAGAAAAAAACTAAGTGTTCCTCTTTAAACGGCATAAAGAGATATTTTAGTAGACAACACTGAAAATTCACACTATATAAATTTCAACTAGCCACTCAAACTTTTAGATACCTCATAAAATATTCCAAAGAGATAATGCATGATACAAGACTATTTTTTCAAAAGTTTCTATCAAACCTCTTAGCTAAAATTCAAGCTGTTTGGGAAAGTTGGTAGAACCCATTTTGAAAATTCTAGTTCATATTAAGTGCCACTATGATGCTTTACACTTTGGTGCTCTCTTTTTTCCTTTAATTCTTGTGGCTTTCTCCAAAGCACAGAGCCCCTGTACGGTGTTAGCTTTAGTCTCGCTAACCTCTGGTAACTGAGTGTGACAAAGGCATTTCTATATGATATGAAGAGTGGCCAAAAAGAAGCTAGATCCAAGAAATATTAAAATATACATATGGGTAATTCTTTCCTTTGATAAATGTTCGTTTTTATCTACAAATAAGTCTGGAGAAAATGGGAGAAAAAACTGTGGCATCCTAGATGCAGAGGCAGAATCATAAATCAATTATGACACCTAAGTCGTGAAGAGAGCTGCTCACCATCCCTTTCTCTAAAGAAAAACCACCCTAATTGGTGCCAAGAAGGAAGCCCTCACTGCAGGCTAAGAATACTGCTCCATGGACAAGAGTAGGGAAACAGGTGTCCTCATCCAGCCTCTTTCCCTTTTCAGAACGCTTTTCATTTTGATGGTAAGAGTTATGACAAATGTCTGGCTTTGATATTACATAATTGTTTAAAGAAAATATTGACAACGTGTGTACTGCTAAGGATGGGATTTCCCTGCTCTCCCCAAAATCAACTGAAATCTCTACTTTTCACAGCCTCTGCTGAAATCCTAACCTACCAATGGAGGACTCAGAGACATTTGGCACATTCTGAAATTTTCGAACGGGAGATTAAAAGCCTCACTTGTAAGTGCTCTAAAATGGCCTCCGCGATGGCTCCGATTAGTCAGCGGCTGCAAGGGATGGCAGAGCTTGGCAGTAGCCCGTTAATGAGGCCTCGATGCACTTAGACAAAGGAACAGTCATGCTTTCAACCTTGAGTTTTTATCAATGAGCTGACTAGATTCCAGACACAGTTCGCCCGTTGCCTAGTAAAGGAATGCTCATTGAGGGTTTAATCACAGTTTCACATCCACAATGGAGGAGCCAGAATCCTTCACTGCACAAGGCAGTCCAACAGCACATCAAAAGACACAAGACCATCGCGCTGCACGACCCCATAAACATTCTTTCCAACTGGGCAAGGCAAAAAGACCAGCGCTTGCTCACCTCCTGGGAAAGCCTGATGTCCACAGTACCCCAACTCTCCAGTGTCAGGAAGGGTGGTACACTCAGGCCAGTCACCAACAGGAGACAAAGAGCTTGAGATGCTCCATTCTGTTTGCCAGGAAAACACCTGCCATTTTGAAGCTAATATCTAGTTGAGAACTGAAGGACAGGCATCCATGATCTACCCTGAGACGTCAAACACAGCAAGGACCTGTGACAGTGGACTCGGAAGCGGGGACTATAGTCAACTCTGGATGGAGGTTCCTGATATTCCTGTAAAGCAGCTTATACACAGCTCCTAAGCAGGCTCTCCCCACAACTCGCTGGCTTATGCAAGCACAGTTTTGGTCCCTCATGCCATCTCTTAAAGATTATTGTGTTGACAGATTAATTTCTGTAATTATAAAAAGCCAGCACATATGCTTTTCAGTCCCTAATTCTATGCTAGGTCTGGCTTTATTACCTTATTCCACCCTCGGGCGGCGCTGGATACCTGCAGGGTTATGCACTTGAGCTCAGATACCAAACTCTCAATTGAGCAAAGTAACAGAGGCAGCAACTGAGCCAGCGACAGCCTGGAACGGACAAAGTGGTTAACACTGGGGCCAAGCAAAATTTCACTGAGCATAAGTCCTAACACTGTCCCCATGGTTCTCTCATCCTTTCTAACTCCTGATTAGTCTAGCCTCTTTCTTTCTACCTGGGGTCTCTAGTGAAGTGAGAAGGTGGGGAAGTTTTTGAAACAGCCTTAGAAGCTTGGAAGTTTTGTCCATAATTCTTAACTTTGGAGCATTAAGCCTCCTCTCAGGATCCAAGTAGCAATAAAGAACTTGAAGCCAGAAGCAATAAAATCCCGCACACCAGAAAGTTTCACTAAGTCCTAGGTGCAAAGACTATGCCTCAGTATGGTAACCGCAGGCTGGGATGGTGCTGATTCCAAACATGCAGCCCATTTCTCAGCCCACTTGGCAGACCATACACTGGACAATGGGTTCCAAGTTTTAGCTTTGGAAATTAGGTCGCTATAGTTTTGGAGGGCAATAAGTGTTACAAAGTGCAGTTCAAGGATTAATTTTTGTTTGCAATTCTCAAAGGGTGCTTCTCCTAGCAATAACCAATTTTAAAATGACTTTAAAAATCAGGAGTTAGGAGTTTTGAGATATAAAATAGCACAGGGATTCTACAATTGATAAAGTGCCTAAATGTCATTTTCAAATGTTAATCAACTTAATGCTAAAAAGAATGTATTACTGTTTAATTCTTATCAATGAGGTCATGTCACATTTGTTCTTCAGTGCCTGGCCTGCTTCACTCAACATAAGGTCCTCAAGATTCATCCATGTTATCTCATGTGTTAATACTGTAATCCTTCTTACAGCTGAGTAATATTCCATCGTACGGATATACCACAATTTGTTTATCCATTCATCTGTTAATGGGCATTTGGGTTGATTCCAATTTTTGGCAATAGTGAATAATGCCACTATGAACATCTGTGTAGCTTATATATGTTCATGTCCTTGCTTTCAATTCTTCTGGGTATATAACCAGCAGTGGAATTGCTGGATCGTATGGCAGTTCTATAGGTAGTTTTCTGAGGAATCGCCAAACTGTCCTCCACAGTGGCTGTACCATGCTGCATTCCCACCAGCAGTGAATGAGTGTTCCCATTCCTTCACATCCTCTCCAACACTTGTAATCCTCTGTTTTTTTAATAGCCACCAGTCTAGTGGGTGTAAGATGATATCTCATTGTAGTTTTGATTTGCATTTTCCTAATAGCTAATGATGTTGAGTGTCTTTTCATGTGCTTTTAAGTCATTTATATTTCTTCTTTGGAGAAGTGTTTATTCAAATCACTTGCCCATTTTTTAAATGGGTTGTTTGTCTTTTTATTATTGAGGTGTAGGATTTCTTTATATATGATGGATATTAGGCTTCTATCAGATATATGGTTACCAAATATTTTCTCCCATTGAGTAGGCTGCCTTTTCACTTTCTTGACAAACTCCTTTGAGGTGCAAAAGTTTTTAATTTTGAGAAGGTCCCATTTATCTATTTTTTCTTTCGTTGCCGTGCTTTGGGTGTAAAGTTCATGAATCCATTTCCTACTACAAGGTCCTGTAGATGCTTCCCTACATTGTCTCCAAAGGTCTTTATGGTCTTGGCTCTTATATTTAGATATTTGATCCATCTTGAGTTGATTTTTGTAGAAGGTGTGAGATGGTGTTCTCTCATTCTTTTGGATATGGATATCCAGTTCTCCAAGCACCATTCTCTCCTCGTTGAATGGGCTTGGTGGCCATGTCGAATATCAGTTGACTGTATATGCAAGGATCTATATCAGAACTCTCAGTTTGGTTCCATTGGTCAGAATATCTATCCTTATACCAATACCATGCAGTTTTGACCACTGTAGCTTTGTAGTATGTTTTAAAGTCAGGTAGTGTGATTCCTCCAATTTCATTTTTCTTTTTCAATATATCTTTGGCTATTTGGGGCCTCTTGCCCTTCCAAATAAATTTCATAATTAGTTTTTCCAATTCAGTAAAAAACGGTGTGGTGATTTTTATTGGGATTGCAATAAATCTGTAGATCAGTTTGAGTAGGATAGACATCTTAATGATGTTTAGTCTTCCTATTCATGAATAGGGAATATTCTTCCATTTATTTAAGTCTTCTTTGATTTCCTTTAACAGTGTTTGGTCTCACCCAGGACAACTGTAGCAGTTTGGCAGTTTGATATAGTTATGAATTCCAAAAATAGATATTGGATTATGCTTGTAAACTGGTCTGTTCATCTGACATGATTAAGTTATGATTAGGACTTTGATTGGGCCATATCAGTAGGATGTTGAGCCCAACCCCTTGGTGGGTGGGGTCTCAAAGATAAAAGACATGGCAAAGGACAGAGTTGGAGTTTTGATGTTGGAGTTCTGATGCTGAGTTTTAATGCTGGAGCCCGGGGAAGTCAGGACAGAGGAGCTTGGTCATGAGGAAGGAGAGAAAGTCCCGGGAAAAGAGACGAGCCGTTCACCTGACGGTTCACAGCTGGCCTTGTGGAACGAGGCAAAGCCTAGAGAGCCTCATAGTCTACAGCTGACCTTGTGGAGGAAACAGAGGCACTAAGCCCAGAGAGAAATGGAGCCCCAGGAAGAAAGGAACCCAAGAAGCCTGAACCCTGGGGCAAACGTCAGCAGCTGCCTTGCTCCAACACGTAGCAACAGACTTTGGTGAAGGAAGAAACTTATTCTTTATGGCCTGGTAACTGTAATCTTCTACCCCAAATAAATACCCCTTATAAAAACCAACCAATTTCTGGTATTTTGCATCAGCACCCCTTTGGCTGAATAATACAACAACTAATATGGAGGTGATGATGGACAACTACCATACCAAGAAACCAAGAGAGCCTACAACTGCAAGCAAGAGAGTCTCACCCATCAGCCCTATGGGATCACAGCCTCCTGTCAATTAGAGGTGGAGTGGACATCACCATACCAGAATCCTCAGGACTGGGGAATGAACTATGGACCAAAGTAGACTTACTGGTATTCCGCTATAGACTTATTGTGGTTCTAGCAATGGAAGAAATTATATCATTGATGTGGAGCCAGTGACCACTGGAGGTTCTAAGAGCAGGGAGAGGGAAACACAGGTGTAATATGGGGGCATTTTTGGGACTTGGGAATTGGTCTGAATGACATTGCAATGACAGATACAGGCCATTTAAAATCTTACCATAACCTGCAGAATTAGGTGGGAGAGAGTGTAAACTACAATGTAAACTTTAATCCACACTTAGTGGCAATGCTCCAAAATGTGTTTATCAATTGCAATGAATGTACCTCACTAATGAATGATGTTGTTAATGTGGGGAAATGTGGGAGGTGTGGAGAGCGGGGCATATGGGACTCCCCTATATTTTTTACGTGACATTTGTATAATCTAAGTACCTTTTTAAAAATTTTTCCATAATAGCCAGTGGCTATTTCTTTAAAAAAGAAGGGAAATTAGAACACGGCAAATTAAAAGATTGATTGCCAGACAAAAAAATAAAATAAAATAAAAATAATGTATTAGCTAGAAGAAAGAACTTTCTCATGATAAATTTTAAAAATAAAGTATCAACTCCCACATTCTTAGAATAAGGTAGGAATGGACTGCAATGCTTAATTTAATATTAAGGCTAATAGGGAGTTCAAAATATATTATAGATGAGTTAATATTTTCAAAGATTACAATACAATAAAATATGCTTAACATTTCCAATTTTGTACTGAGCATATTTTAATATTCAATGAGTAAGAATACCTTGGGGTCATCATTATATTTCTGACATATTTAACAATATGCATAGATGAGGAAACTGACACACAGAAGGTCTCAGCCTGTGGTGACCAGGCCATATGAAAGTAAAGTGTGGATCAAAAGTTGTCATGGAGGTTTTGAGACTACTTACTGCCATAGACTCAGCTGTAGAGTTAGTAGAACAACATCCAGTCAAGAGAATGATATTTTCCTACCTGTATCTACCCCAATCCCTAGCCTTACTTCTTACGTGTTATCCTTTAATTTTGCAGATCTAGCTTGAACATCATAATCTTCTAGGACTCTCTAAGAAGCCCTCATCTTCTTGACCATCCTGTCCACCATGCTCCCCAACAATGGTTGTTCAGGTGGCTCTCTCACTACTACTCCACTTTTATAAACCACTACAAAGTTAAAGCCATCACAACCTACTAAGATTATCAAAGGCATCAAAGTGTTTTAACAAACTTCAGACAGCTTTCATTTTCTTGAGTTGCTGAGGTTTTTCATAGTTGCTCATTTAACTTAAGGCTATAACTGTGAGATGTGTGGGACTGAAGTTCCTCTTCATCTGGAGAGGCCTGGGAGACAGAAAGAACTATTCCCACTGTGCCAGCATCTTCTGGTTGGTACCTGTTGTTCCAGCATTCCATTAGGTTAGCTCTCCCTTTCACACTCAGAACTGCCCCAGACACCTTCACATCTGGCCTAGTAGGAAATGGGAATCTCCCCCAACTGCCCCTCCCCAAGACGTACTAGGTCCCAGGACCACTTGATCCTGTGTGGACTCCAAAATACTCACATATAAAACAAATATAAATGTAATGTAATACCTACATCCCTGGCCTGCTTTTCCTGTCACTGGTCAATCTTTAAGTGGAAAACAGCAACAATTTCCATCTTTGGTGGGGCTTCACTGATGCTTCTAAGCAGGTGAGTGGGTCCATGAAAAGGAATCTTTTAAGGGTTTGGTAAGTGGATTTGTAAAAAGAAATTTCAGGACTGCTCCATATCACTGTCTCTCCTTTGGAGATATCTCTCAGAATGAGCTATGCAAGAATTATATAAATATGTATTTTATGTATATGTACATAAATAAATATACAAGTGCAGATCTAAATTTCTACACATAGATATGTATGCATATAAATATATCTGTAGAAAGAGAAATTCAATAAAAATTACAGTTATTAGAGTAATAAAATATCTAATGGTAAGGTTGTCATATGATGACTTTGTAAGAAAACTTCAGCATATGTGTACAAAAAACATAAAACTATTTTGTCTTTCATTTTCAGCTCCCACCTGTTCCATCCTCTGCCTAATATAGCCCAAACTGATGAGAGAGGAAAGGTTCTCGTTATTATCCTAAAAGGCATAATAATAATAATACAAATAAATAATAACAACTACTCTGTACTACGGTTTTAGCAGAATCCTATCCCAAAACAAGTAAACATCCTCAATGAGTGGCTCTACAAACTTCATCCTGCTGTGCAGAGGGCAATTTTCGCCTTCCTGCCCACCTCTCTCCACCTCAACCAGAGTAGCTACAATTGTGTCAGGTTCATATGTAAAGGTTCTGAGAAATATTTTACTTGAAATCATTTTTTTCTTGAAAATTAGAGTCCAATAATCAATCCTCAAAAGTTTTCACCCAAACTGGCTTCTACTTCAATTCTGTCAGGCTAAAGATTATAACCACGGGACCGTTATTGACAGGTAAAATAGGATTTTCTGTTTCCAAGAATGCTTACACCAAGACCAAATCAATCCTCTCCTGGTAAAGTTTTTGATTAGTCTTTTGGTGTGCTTCTTTCTTGCCTTTGTAATTAAGAAACTGCCTCTAGTGTGATGAACACCACAGGGAAAAGGGGTTTTGATGTTCGTTACTGACATTTCCCTTCAGCATTAAAGGCAGACAAATGGATTTCAAGACGCCAGCCAAGGCAGGAGGAACAGAAGGGGATTAATCAACTCAAGTTAATGTCGGTAATTTAAGAAGAAAAAAATCCTCTTAAATATTTTATTCCATAGATCTTTACTTTACAGTATTTCCTGAGAGAAGTGAATCTTTCAGTGTTTATGGGAAATAAGCTATGGAATGGGGAACAACAGATACGCACAACATACAGGAAAGAGAAGCAGCCCAATTGCAGAAAACCAAAGGAAAAGTTGATTTTGCAATCCAATCAAAAATAAACTTAAAATATTAATTTTCTCAACAACAGCCCTCATCTCCCCACTTGAGAAGACTCGGGCACATACCATCTCCCTCCTTCACCTGTGACTCTCCTTACCACTACACACACATATACGCACACAGAGGAGTGTGAGCAAAGGATTCAATTCATCAGAATGCAAAGCACAGCATGGAAGCTATTGTTCTGTCAAAAAGAAAAAAAAAAACAAAACACCAAAACCAAGAAAGATTCATTCATGAAAGCTGCAGCAGATGGCTGCTCTGCAGACAGGGCTCAGCGTGAGGCTGGCAACCACCACCCGGGCCACGTTCGTCACTCCCAGCTGCACTTTCAAGTTCCTTTCAGAAGCCCTGTGTTCCACCAGGGCCACTGTGCAGGGAATCCCTTGGGCTTTGTGGACAACTTTAGACACAGTCCACTAAGACTGAATCCATTTCTGTATCCCAACCACCCTATCTGCACCATCGTCATGCTTTGGCAAGGGTTAGGTGGCTTCTGGCAAAAAGAGCATTAGCGTGGGGTTCTTGAACACTAGGACCTAGGGCTGGACAGAAAAATCCCTAACACATAAAGTGTTCTACACGTCACAAAAAAGCAAGCTTGTAAACTATTCTCGCAAATAAATTTGAAAGAGAAAAAAATCAGATCATGCCTTCAACTTGCAGAAATGTTTTTATTTACTTTACTTTTCTTTTTGCATTTCCTTTTTTTCCCCACTATTTTTATTTTTTAAAAGATACTTCGATTACATAAATGTTACAGAGAATAGATAGGGGATTCCCAAATGCCCTGCTCCCCACACCTCCCACATTTTCCTACATTAGCAACATCTTTCATCAGTGTGGTACATTCATTGCAATTGATAAACACATTTTGGAGCACTGCCACTAAGCATGGATTATGGTTTACATTGTAGTTTACACTCTCTCCCGTTCGACTCTGTAGGTTATGGCCAGATATATAATGGCCTATACCTGTTGTTTTTAATTTCATATTGTATCTTATGCATACTCCCAATTTCCCCCACATTAATAGATTCTACTTAACTTGTGAAATTTCATCTTGTTTATTTTTCTTTAAAAAAAAAAAATCACACTGCTAAATTTCCAATAAATAGGACTTTTTCAATGTCTGGAACAGTTTTATGGCCAAATTTTAATATGAAAATCAAGACCATATAACTAAGTCTTTCAACCTCAAACCCAGCAGAAAACCTAATTCTTCTAATATGACTTTATATTTGCTCTCTAAGAAAGAGAAGAGTATGCCTTTCTGCCTAAGCACTAAATTTCATCCCTAACTCTTCTGACTTTCCCAGCCTTCCTCCAAAGCCCTCACAGTTCATTCTGGAACATTCAGGACCCTGCACAAACCCTACAAAATATCTTCTTTTTTATAGATGAAATTTATGCTATTGAAACATGTTCCTTAGGAAGAGAAATGTTCCCGTTCAAGTCTAAGAATGGAACATTCATACATAAGTGAACAGAAAAAAATTCATTCGGTTGTGCATGTCTATGAAATTTATTTTAGTTTAGACATATTGAAGAATTCTTTGACTATATGTTAAAGAATTTGAAAAAATTCTTGCCATTCCTAATGAATGACTTTAGACTATTTAAAAGTCCTTTATTTATCAATATTGATGTCTCAACACCTACTTCCTTCTGTGCCTTCACTGTAATTTGGGGAATCACAATTCCCAATAGTATAGATTTAAAAATTAATGGCTCTGACTGATCAAGTTTATTGTTAATGTTTCATATTCCATTAAATTTTAAAAAATTATTTCAGATGACTTCCCTACACCCACCATCTTAGTACTATAAGGGAAATCCTCTATTTTACTTGAATTTATAACTACATGTGCCAGGACTGTTGGAGGTAAGTCAATGTCCAGAATCCCACATTTTTGTCTTTAAGCCACTCCACTGGAGAATGAGCACCCTTGAAAGGAGAGACCTTTGTATTCCAAGGATCTAGCATGGCATCTGCCACAGAGAAGGTGCTCAAGTGTTTATCACATTAAACTGACAAAACCACTAGACTTTTCTCTTAAGAGGCAGGAGAGGAGGCAGCAGAGCCCAGTAACCAAAGCTGTGGCTCCAGAGTCCAGCCCTTAGAGGTTCGAGCCTCAGGGCGAAGATAGTATAGGTCCCTTGTGCTTTGGGATGTTACTTAATCTCACTCAGTGTCCAAAAACCTAGAAGTCAGTGGAGTCTAGAAGAAATGCCAGCTCAGGCATGCCCCTGCCAGATGTGTGGCCCCTAACTATTGTATTACAAACCAGAGTCAAACTCCTTGCTAGGGGAGAATGTAAATGAACTGAGGCAAAGTGCTCTATGAGTTTATTAGAGAAGACGAATAATCCCTTGGCAGAAATAGCACCCAGAAGAAAAAGACTGGGGCATGAGCATGGGGAAAGGAAATATTTGGTGTGGAATCAAAGGTCTATGGACAAAAAAAAAAAAAAAAAAAAAAGTGAGACTCTGCCCAAGGAGGGGGCCTCCAGATCTGCTAATGGAATAGCATTTCATTCCTTAAAACACTATTGAGGATACACAGGCACTATTGAGTGCAAGAACTCCCATTATCTCCCCAGAGAGAGACCTATGTTTCTGAAGATGAACAAACGTCAAGCTCCTGTGGCTAATCTGGAGGTGCATCTTCCTGGACCACAGTGTCAGAGAAAAG
Source organism: Tolypeutes matacus (assembly GCA_026826555.1). Lineage (NCBI taxonomy): Eukaryota > Metazoa > Chordata > Mammalia > Cingulata > Chlamyphoridae > Tolypeutes > Tolypeutes matacus. The sequence continues at coordinate 14,457,341 of JAKSZT010053888.1, forward strand.
AGAGACTTGCCACGCACACCACTGGTTCACAGTTCATGTGGTAGACACCTATAGCAATAGGTTAGAAAACCAAAAGCCTTAGGAACACAGGGGAACAGGTGTTCTTTTCAAACCTTGTTCAACCCGAAAGTGATAATTACATGAGGGAAATCAGCATATGAGCTGTGAACAGAAGGTTCTATGGATGGTGTTGACAGGTACCGTGGAACCTTCTGAAATTCTGTCTGAGCTGTGGCTCAGAATACCAGGATCATGAGCTCCTGGGAGGATTCAGAGGGCTTCTCATATAAACCAAGGCTTGGCAGAAGGCTTGTAAACCCAATAAATGGATTTTAAACCAAAACATTTGAAGGGAGGAGAAAAAAAATATCAGAAAAATATTAAAGATCTTGTAAAATTTGAGATGAAGGAGAACTGCAGGTAGACTAAAGAGAAGAATAAACAATAACCCACAATGAAGAAGTATCCTAGTAATTTCAAGAAGAAAATAATGAGTGTGTTAGGACTAACCAACTAACAATTTCCACATCAGATGCACATACTATAACTCTACTATTTGCTAGCTATGTGATTTTGAGCAAGACACTCAATCTCTCTATGCCTCAGGACCTTCATCTGCAAAAATGGAGTCAACACTGTATCTTTTCAGAGGATTGATGTGAGAATTCAATGAGTAAATATACAAAAAGCATTAAGAACTGTTCATAAAATGGCCTACATAACGCAGCCCTTTCCAACACTTCTGTCTTTATCAGGACTAGGCCCATATGTCTTCCAAACTCCACAGTTCCTCTTTCATGCTATTTTGCCCATACATAGACTGCTTCTCTGCTTGGAATATCCTTTGCTCTCTTATTCTCTAGAAAACTCTTAATGATTCTTCAAGACTAAGCTTGAGTGTTACCGCTTTCGCAAAGCACTCTTCAACCCTTGCCAGGAAGTTGGTTGCTCTCTCCCTGGAGTTTCTTTAGCACATACTTCTTTAACACTAATCTCTACTGTAGCACATATCAGACTGAATTATAATTGTTCATATTCACATTAGAATGGGAGCTCCTTCAGGGGAAGGAATTTGCTTGTTTATATTTGTATCCCCAATGTCAAGTCATCACAGATCCTTCTGAAAAAAGTTTGTTAAATAAATGGATAAATGGCCATGATGACCAGTCTAGACCCTCCACCAAAACTTCAACAAAACCTCTTACTCTCAAGTATCAGCATAAAAGTATGTAATTGGGAATCAAATTAGAGAGAAAACTTAACAAATCTTTCCCCCAAGCATATGAAACATCCTGAAGGGCAGTAGACCTAACTTCAGTGAAAAGAGAAGGAGTGGGTAATGCTTACCCAGTCTCTGGGATACCCTATCCTAAATCATCTTTCAATCCCAAGTCAAATACGAAGTACTCAGAATTGGTACATCTTCGGTGGCAAAGGTTGGAAAAAGAATGAAAGTGTTATTGCTTCCCCATGCTAAGTTAATTCTGTTACTTAACATAATTTTAAGATTTGTTTTAGTTAAAGCCCTGTCATTTATGAACATTGTCGTGGTTTTTCCCTACCCCACTGGTCACATTTTTTTTTATAGTCCTTTACTGCTGTTTGGTTCATCAAAAAAAGAATTATAGAAACATGAATAAATCAAATAATATAAAAACGTTTATTTATCCTACCTCATTAGTAGCTGCTTCTTAATCCCCTTTGCTGGCTCTTCATTCTTCTCCTTGGTCTTCTTTTCTTCATCTTCATCTACACTCAATCCCTTTGACATTTCATCCAGTACCATGATTTTAAATACCAAGTCTGTTATAATTCCCAAACACAGATGACTCCCAAATGGTCAGACCTCTCCCTTGATCCACACTCCTATATTCAACTACCTAGTCAACATCTCCAGATGGGTACATGGAACACATTCCAAACACAACGATGAACTGCTGATCTTTGCCCACTCCTGCTGGCTGCAATCCTCCCAATTCTAGTTGACTGCCATTCTGTCCTTCAAAAACCTTGATGTAGTCTTTAATCCTCTCCTCCTCTTATACCTCACACCCAATCATTACAGAAATCCTGATGTCTCTACCTTCAAAATACATCCAAAATCCTAGCACTTTTCACCCCCTACACTGCTGTCATCATCTTGCCCCGGATTACTGATGCTGCCTATAGCTGTCTCCTCTCAAAACAGAATCCATAGTGACCCTCTGTAATAGAGTTCTTATAAATCAAACCACATCACTCCTCAGCTAAAAATCCCCACTTAGCTCTCATTTCACTCACAGGAAAAGCCAGTCTTTACGACAGTCTACAGTGCCTTCCTCCAATGATCAGTCTTCCTTTTCCCTCTCTAACCCCTTTTCTTACTATCCTGCCAATCTTCTCCAGTCCACATGGCCTCCTGGCTATTTCTTGAACTACTTGACACCTATAACCTCAGGCATTTGCACTTATTGTTCCCTCCCCAGGTACCCACACAGCTTGTTCCCTCATGTCCTTTAGGTTTTTACTCAAAAATCAGCTTGACCACCTGATCTAAAATTTCGTCACCTCTTCTATACTTCATATCATACTTTACACTTCTCCCTAGCCATTACCACTAATGTACTATTTATTTATTGTCTATCTTCTCCCACATGGATGGAGGCTCCATGAAAATAGAGATTTTCATCTAGTTTGTTCACTGCTGTTTCCCTAGAATAAAAAAAAATGTGCTTAGCACGTAGTAGGCACTCAATAAATACTTGTTAAATGAATTAATGAACCTGTTAAATAAATAGCTTTCCTACTGGAAACCTGTTACTTTTTGAAAGTAAAACAAACGACTCGGTTTTATAACATCTAAAGATGTCTGTAATAGTTACAATTCAGTAAAAGTTGGCCTAAATACTCTTAGTGACCAAACTGATCACTGTTTTTCTAAAGACATTTTCCCTTTCTTTGGTAATGACACAAAGCACCAAGTTTCCATTTAGCCACTAATAGTTTTCCTCTAGGTCAAACCTCTTAACAGAGTTTATATGGAGGCTGAAAGAGACCTTGTTATGGTTACTTCAAATAGGTTGCATTATATGGTCTTTCATACTTATGATAAAAACTTAGTTTAAATGGGAAAGCAACATGATAGACTGAAGAAGACTCATTGAACATCACGTGACCTGAGTACTTATCCAAGCTCTACCCCTCAAGGGATCTGTGAGCAGAGCATCCATCTCTCAAAACTTCAGTTTATTCATATTTGACTTAAGAAACACAATATCAGCCTTTCTGTCAACTTAGAGTTATTGTGAAAATTATATTCGAATGACGATTTGCAGATTGCTTTTGCTACTGTTACGTGCTGAATTATGTTCCCCAAAAAGATATGCTGAAGTTCTAATCTCTGGTACCTAAGAATGTGGCCTTATTTGGAAATAGGGTTGTTACAGATGAAATTAGGCAAGTTACAATGAGGTCATACAGAAGCAGGGGGAGGATCTCCAATCCAATATGACTGGTATCCTATAAGAAGAAGAGATAAACAGAAGCAAAAATAGAAGACAGCCAAGTGATCATGGAGGCAGAGATTGAGTTATACTACAAGGAATGCCAAAGATTTCCAGCCACCTCCAGAAGCCAGGACAGGGGCATGGAGCAGAACCTTCCCTCCAGACTTCAGAGGGAGTAGGGTCCTTCCAACACCTTGATTTTGGACTTCTAGCTTCCAGAATTGTGAGACAATAAATTTCTGTTGTTTCAAGCCATCCAGTTTGTGGGACTTTGTTATGGCAGCCCTGGGAAACCAAGACAGCAACCATGGTTTTATTTGTATTTACGTCATTATTAAAGTAATGATTTTAAAACCCATATGTTGAAATAGGTACAAACCACTGAGAATATCCTCTTCTCCTATTCAACCTTCTGCCAAAAAAGAAGTCTCTGGAAATGCGTTTAGGGAGACCATATTCAGGAGTTGGAGTTAGGTGAGAGGAAAATGGAGGGAAATAAGTGCTACTGGGGAAACTATTCTCCTTTGTTTTTCTTGTAACTTTTGCACCAAAGTCTGGTCAAAATAATGGAGCACAATAAAAGTGTAAGAGTTTTTGTTTTTCAATTCTAAAAAAAAAAAAACATACAATTACAATTCCTTTCCAAACTTTTTGCTCCTCATACAAAACGTTCATCATTTTAACCTCATTTTCTCTTGGGACTCTTGTCTCTCACCTTGCAATGTTTCTGGTTTCAGCTCTTCTGAGATCCATCATTAAAAGTTCATTATGGGGCACCACAACATTGACCAACTTATGTTTTTTCCAAAATTAAAAAGTCCTTCCAAAGTGATAGGAAAAACATGTTACTATCCAGAAGAAAAGTGTTTCCCATCACAATCCTGCTGAGACATTACACAGCAACTGGAATATGCATCCATGATGGAAGACAGAGTCTTGGAAACCCGGTGCTACCACAAGCATGACTACACTTTAGGTCTGAAAACCAGAGGATAGGGGAAAAGATGGGAGTTCTAAATTTTAAGAAGTGATCATTTTAAACACTTGCAACTCTCTCTATAACAATCATCATGAGCAGTTATCTTTCAATTTTCAGAAAAAATGTGAGTAATATCAGGCAGCATTCTAAGATCATGACCCTGAGTCAGCAAGCCTGGGCTTCCAATATGAGCCACTCTCTCTAAATAACAGTCTCCTCATTTGTAAAACAGAGTATTGAATACTGTCTACCTTGCAGGATGCTATGAGGATTAAATGATACAACATATGCAGCAAGCACCAAATAGAGAGCAGCAAATTTGTGAGTATATATGTAAAAACTCAAACCAGGACAAACATACCCTCTGGCACAGCAGATCATTCCACATAGGGCCAGCCACATCTCTATATGACGTGAAGCGTGTGGGAAGTGCACCCCAACTGAGACTGGGCAGCAACAGGCAGCCAGTGGGCAAGAGCCATCTGACCTGTGGACAGGAACAGCGCTGGCCATCGGTGACTGGGCAGCTTGCCCAAGTGCCCTGCCTAAGGGATTTCCCAGCTCTACCCTCCCAACCTGCAAACCTGCTGTGCCTTGTCAAAGCAGAGCCAGCTACATTTTTGCAAGAATCCAAGCCATTTGGGAGCATAGTAAAAACACTCCGATTTAGACGGCATAATTGAAGCTAAAAATAAGAATGGCTTCCTAGAGAAATAAGAATCACATCTCAGAAGCTGCTTACAAATTGCTCTTTAAAACTGGAACCCTGTAAAGTTAGTTAAATCTCTCTTGTTTGTATGCAGGCATTCTCTCTGCAGAACAGATGCATCCATAAAGATGGTAGTAAAGGAAGTTGCAACAAATCAACAAATACTTATGTGCTTACATTTAGAATATATTCCCACTGTGTGTGTGTGTGTGTGTGTGTTATAGGGGGAATGGATCTCAAAAAGAAAGTTGAAAACTTTTTTCAGAAAAAAAGCAAAAATAATAATTAGCCTGTCAGTATAATAAATTTATTCAGTTTTTGTTCAATACATTTTGAACTTTTCAGCTATTCCAATTTCAGTATGACTCTGACTATCTGAGCCCAACAATAAAATTTACACTATATTTGGCAAGGAACTGGGATGTTTTGACCTCACAACTTTGACCCTCAGGGATAATCTGTCCCTTCCCTGTGCCCAGATCCTTTATCTTTTGCTTACAAATGGCTTTTGAACTGCCAACAATGTGTACAGATAGCACATAGCAAGCAAATTGGTCTAGTAAATTCAATTATAGAAATAATTTTCCATAACTGTTCATAATTTTTTGAATAACAAGCAGAAATATGCAACAATGAGGGTATCAAATATAATTGCAGAAAATTATGTTGTAATGGCCGCTTATTCTGCTTTTCAAAAATAAATAATAATGGAAGCATCAATTTTAGTGTATGTCTCACACCTGAAAAGCTAGACTTCACATCTCCATGAAAAGCCTGGCTCTATGGATGAGGAAAGGAGCATTCTCACGGAAGCGTTGTTGCCAGAATTCACGCTGCTATCACTGATGCTTGTAAGGTTCGAGACACTATCCTTAATTCAGATTTATGAATTGCATATACAACCACATACAACTAAATGCAGATGAAACGACAAAAAGTGATGTAAAGCCATAGGTACTTCTTCCAGAACCAGGAAAACTAACAGTCTTGATGTAAACTAAGGTTCAAGAATATTTTCAGACTTGCAAATACGAGTAACATTTATATTGTTTTGGTCTAGCCAGTAGTCTCCATGTTCACTGAAGCAATCAAAGGAAAAGATTTCTCCTTCACAGAACATTTAAAACAGTCAGCTCTTTTGGCAAGGATTTAGGTATTTTCTATTGCATAATTATTACAATTTTCTCTGATCTATTGATTTATGTTTAAAGCCAAGAAGTTTACACAAAACTTCACACTGACATCAATGCCTGTAGTCTTAACAAGTGGCATTAATTCAATCTGTCAACTTTTCCCTGAGATTAAAATTTTCATATTCTTTTAATCCAGTGAAAATTGGAGTAGAAAATGTTAACAGTGCACCCAGTAACAATATGTATTTTGTTCATGGATAACTATGTCATTTGCCTTAATTCCACTTTGTAAACTAGGGCTTCATTGGATACCTTAGCAGCTAATATATTAGTAAAATGACAACCTCCTTTGTAATCTAAGTATCTTTTAAAAAGTAAAAAAAATATATTAAAACAAATGACAACCTCTTTAAAATTGGTTCAGAAAATGTATTTTTTTTGTTATCTCCACAGGTCTGGTCCCAAAATGAAGTTATCAATCAACAGTAATTATTTACCAATTTGGTTATAAATACATATATCACATTCAAATGGAATTTGAAATAATGTACCCTGTTAATGAATTTGGAAATTCATTAACAGGATCTATAAGATCTGATCCCAAATGGATCAATAACAATATCAGTGTATTTGACAGGAAAAGTTGTCTCAAAGCCACCTGAAATGTGTTAGAGTTCATTGCAGCTGGCATGGGACTTTGACAAAGGATAAATCACAGACTGACAGGAGTTAATCATATTTTTCTCATGGATGACTAAAAAAGAAATAAGAAACTATCAGGTTTTTATTCATTTCTAAATGTAAGAATAAGTAACATAAAACAAAATTCATGATAGCTTAAATCACACATGTTCTCTTGCTAATGACAATGATAACTACAAAACTGAACTTGGAAACTAGGTTTAGCAGAAGTAATCAGCATGAAACTGGCAATGGTTAACAAATAATGGGAGAATTCAATCTCCTTGGTAAAATTTCAATCATGCCATTATTTGACCAGAAAGTTTGGATTTTGTAGAAATAACAACTTCATTAACAGAAGCTATAATCATTGACATTTCAATATATGCCAGAAGATGGAATAATATATTAAATCAGTTTCAAAAATTATTCAAAATATAAATGATCCAAGGAAAGTAATTTCAGTGAAATAAAAATACACAAGGAAAAATGGAATTAATTGTTCTGTACAGAATGAAAGTTGCTTCTTGAAAATACTAAAATTACTAATTATTTAAAATTTTAAATTCATGACCATGAAGTCATGAACATCCTCAGGATCTAAATGTCCTGAATCAAACTAGTGTTGATATTTATTACATATTCAAAAAATTGTTCTCCCCTCTTCATTTTTCTTGGACATTTACAATGCCCAAGTTCATACTGTTTACATAATTCATATTATATACTCATTTTCTGTAATGACAATAGAATTAGGTCCAAATCCAAGAAGGGGAACATAGGCTTTGTGGTCATTGAGACTTGAGTTCTCCCTGCACCATTTACCAGCTCTGAGGTCTGAAAGGAGTGACTGAGTAAGTATTCAATAAAAGGAAACCATTGCGCTAAGAGTGATATGATGAAGGACATCGACTTGGCTAACGACTGGGCAATCAACCATAACTACTGAGTCTTGTTAATTTTATCAGTGTTTTCTCTATATGATTGGGGGTTCCCTGGCAACCGTTTTTTTTGTTTGTTTTGTTTTGTTTTTTTTCTTAAGTCTGTTTTCATCAGAAAAGCCTCAAATAAATAATAAATATTATTAAGTATATATGGTTGTTTGAACATAGGCTCAAATATTCAATGGTACTAGACATCTCACTCCATGGAGTAAATTTGTTCCTAATCTGTGATAATGCTAATCTGTTGCATTATCTGTAACTGAATCAATAATTTCCAAATGCAAATAGAATATTGTGTGAAAGAAAGGAAGGAAAATCACCGGCTTAAAGATATGTGTCAGGATCAAGTGAGCTACCCTTGAGGTCTCTATGACTCTTGGTTTACTTCAAGGGTCAGTTGTTGTACTAGTTGTCATTTGTTTTGTTTTTGTTATCCATTTCTTTTTTATTTTGGGGTTTCCTCCACTATGGATGAGTAAACCTTACTCTGTAAACCTTTCCACTTTGATCACAGAAATAGAAAAATGAAATCAGAGATTTACCCTAAATGTAAACAATGTGTAAGACTAATTTGCTTCTAAACATTTAAAAATAGCAGGTCTTTCCGATATGTTTATGTTTTACTACATGAAGCATAAAAGCTTAAAAATAATTTATTCTAAATGCATTTTTCTCAAGAGGTACTGGATCTTTCTATTTGCTTTAGGAAACACTTTCTTTAAAATGGGATTTATAAATCAGAAAGATATGTCTAGACTCTTAAAATCAAATATAAACAGCAAAGCCAGCATAAAGGTACCAGGTTTTAAAATACTGAAGAAGAGAAACTGTGACCAGGGATCAAATTTGATGCCCTGCCCTTAGGTCAGTGAGCACCAGATGGGTACAAATACAAGTTGCATTATTGGATCTCTGAGAAGAGTTTGAAGATGCGGAGACATAATCTAAAACAGACAAAGGCAAGTAGAGACAGCTCTTCTTATAGATGAAATGCCCAGACGACCCTCAGCAGTGAAGGAAACTCCATCCTCCACCAACACTCCAACAGAACGTGCCTACTGCCTTCTTTTGGCGATTAACAGAAGCAACGCCGCTTTCTGCCCCTCTGGTCATTCAGAAAATTGATTTATAAGGGATCAAATCCAATGAGCGCAGAAAAGACCTATGTATTTCTCTCACCCCTACTGCACTCATTCAGAAATGAAAACCGGCTTCCGTGCATACTTGCCTCATGCCGTTGCCCACAAGTGTACATGTTTAAATGGCCACAGTTAATTGCCAACAGTGGCTCTTCAATCAGCAGAGTGCAGGGGACTTTTTAAAAAAAAAAAAAAAAAACACTTGTGCTCCCGGCCTGGGACAAGGACAATTGAGGTCACACACACTCTTCCCTCCTTGGCCTTTCTGCCTGTCATCCTAGACTGGGCCATGGGGCTGCAGGAACCAAGGACAAGGGCTGAGGTGGCAGCACCGACACAGTGACCTGGACCTGCTCTGCCTCTCTGGGCTAATTTAAAGGAGAAAAGGGAAAAAATGTGAAAATAAGCACAACCTTTCAGCTACTGACTAAATCCCCCCTCTCCCAGCTTTTCTTCCTCATACACACTCTGCAGGAGGATGTCTTTGTTGTATGTCCAGGTTCACACCCCTGAGGTCCTTTCTAAATGGCACTTTCTCAGGAAACCACTGAGACAAAGGTGTGCCAGATTCCAACTGAGTCAGAAACTTTAGAGTAATCTTCAGTGAGTGTCAGAATATTTCATAAATGAGCTATTTTTGCTGACAGTTGGCCCAAATGCCCACATAATCACAGCATATCTTAACTTGCCATTTAAACATAAAAATATCAGCGGAAGAGCTCCTGAGAAAAAGACATAAATGTTAAAATTACTTGTGATACTTGGCTGGGCTGAAGTGAGACCCCGATCTGTTGGGGAAGTAGAACTAAGTGATATTTGTCCTCAAAGTACCTATTTGCATCCACTGATTTACACTAGAGCTGAGAGGTCTTTGGGGCGGGAGAGGAAGCCACTCAATTCATGTCTCCATTCAGAGTTCAGGCATATACAGGCACATCTGGTCAACCTTCGGAGGTGAAAGATGTGGGACGCCAGGATTCAGGGAGCACAGTGGATCTGTCTGCAAGAGAAAATCTACTCTAAGGGCAGATGCTGTCTAACACAGCAAGCTGGAGGACCTGAGGTCAGGGAGAGAAGGAAGCATAAGCACAGCTTTCAGCTGGTACTTCAATCCATTCAGACAGTTACCCTGAGAGGTGTACATAGGGTAAGACTATGTGTGGCCTGGGAAAGTCACTGCACTTATCTCTACCACAATTTGGGCCAGGAATCCCTGTTCTGGGACCGCTTGGCTGAGGCTACCAAAAAGGTAGAAATATCCTCCTTCCCACTCTCCAAGAGTAGTACAAGCCATAGGAACACATGAGATTGGAGCTTATCAGAAGCCTGAATGACTCAGCAGGGGTCTGTTTCTCCAGCTAGGAAAATGCCAATCAGGGGAGCAGGGCAGGCTGGGCAATTGTGGGTTCAGGCGAGCACGGGAAAGGAGGCCAGGGGCAGGGGAATTCCTGACAATTCTGAGGTACATGAAGCAACTTTCTAAAGCTACCAGGAAAGACTGGAGCTTCTATTAGAACAGGTTAGGGTTTAGAACAGGGTTCTAGTTCTAATTAGTTAAAATTAATAACTAATATTAATTTTAGTTATTAATATAAACACGATAGAGTGTGGTAGTATTAACCAAAATCATGAGAGCTGATACTTTTTTCTCATCCTGTAAAACAAACTTAACCAGTTTAATGTCAGTCAGATTTATTTCTATGTAATTTTCCTCAGGTGACTAGGCTGACAGATTAACAACTAGTATTTGGCAAGGATAAGAAACTTTGGATTTCAGCAAATCATCCCCAACATGCACACATGAACAAATACAAAGTAAGTGAAGAGACAGGAAAATCGTGACACTTAGGTTTCTTTTTAGGTCTGTTGCCCAAGGCCCGATTTCCCTTGGGACCAGTTTGATTTCCACAGGCTTGTATTTAATTTTTATGTCGTAAGATAATTGGACTAGTCTCTAAAAAATGGTTCAATCCTTGATGACCCTGCAGAGAGGAAATTATGCCCCCAAAATATGTGTGTGAGATGGCATAGGGAAGGAGGTGGAGATTGGAAGAGTGTATTGATCTAACTCTTCTCGTCCACGAGAACAATCAGAAACTGTTAAGGCTCAGGAGAGCAGAGGCTATGGTGCAGAGGACCCTGAAATTCATAGGGGATTGTCCTAAACTTGAGCGCATTCTGAGTTTGAGCAGCTCAAAATGGAGATGTTAGAAATTCGGGCCTTGTTGCTTTTGCCCACTGTACTCATCATCTCTACAGACGAAAGGAGCAGCACTTTCCCAACTTAAGTCTAGTCATTAAGTAATTCTTCTATGCTTTTATAACAAAGATGTTAGAAGAATTTTTGAGCTGTTCTGAGCTAGAAGCCTGCTGTGTACAGTGTTTCTTGATATATTATCTGTTTATTCAACAAGAAAAACCCTGGAGAGAGCAGAAAATTAATTTCCTTAAATAAATGTTTGATTGCTATGCCTTAAGTTGGAAAGGAATTAAAAAAAAATTTTTTTTTTTATTGTGGTAAAATATAGATAACATAAAGGAAAGAAGTTTTTAATAGTTGATAATGACACTAAACCAATCATTAATTTGTTCTGGAATGATAAACTTTTAACAGCTATTCCTTCTTACACAAAGAAGAATCCAATAACAGAAGGCTGAAGCATAAGCTCACATCACAACCACACCGTTCCTCCAATGTAGATTTAATTTGTCTAGCATATTGCAAATCTTCCTGATTTTTTTGTGTATGAATACATGACCATAAAGTTAATAATTAAGATTGTGGAACAAGTTATCTTCCAGAAGAGTAGGGTATATTGATGAATTTGGGACCAGAGAGTTGTAAGGTTGGATCCAAGCTCCACTACTTACCTGAACCCCACCAGCAAGCTAAAGCCAATAAACCTGTTTTCCCATCTTGGAAATGAGCATGACAACCACCACCCTACAGGACCTCTGTGGAATGACATGAGATGTTGAATCACATAGTGACTAGCATCACTGTTAGAATAGAAACATGAGAGTGAAGAAGGTGCTTATATAAAAAGTAATTAATGGGGAGTGGATGTAGCTCAGTGGTTGAGTACCCGCTTCCCATGTATGAGGTCCTGGGTTCGTTCCCTGGTACCTCCTAAAAAAAAACAAAAAGTAATTAATGATGTATTGTAACAACTATGAAGATAAAAACAATCCATACACTAATAAATACAACAGTAACAATAATCATTTGGAATCCACTCATTTGTTCATGTAGATGCCTACAGAAGCCAATAATGAAGGAATCCACACAAATCTTACCTTGAAATCCAGAATTGGGTTATTTTTGTCTGGGACATATAAAAAATATAAAGATTGTTTAAAAGAACTGTATATTTTTTCTAATTTAAAAAGTAGGGAATTAATTCATAATGACAGACTATGCTTTTATGTTTGTCTACTCTTACCTCAATTCCCTAAAAATAGCAGAAAATCTATTTTTAAAAAGAATAAATTCACAGCAGTGCTAGAAAACAAGAATGGATTGCAATGACATAAATTTTGAGGATTTCCAAAACTAAGAAACATTGACAAAATCTTATTGAGGGGGAAACTACAACTGAGATCATATGGAGGAAATATCACTTGCAAAAGTCACAGCAACTCAAGGACACACAAAATTCAGAGATGGCAGACAAGGCAGCAAGAAGGAGCTCTGGGGAGAGTATCAGAGTAATTGGGTGGCGACAGTTCAGCATATCCTGCCTCTCAACCTTCCACAACCCCCCACCACCAACCACCACCGCCAAAGATGAGCGGCATTCATCCCTGTGCCCAGCACCACGTATGGAGAGTAGACTAGAGAAGCACTTGGGCTGTCAGTGCCCAAGAGGAACACAGTCCCCACATTCAGAAGGAGAGCCTTTGAACTCTATGCCAACTACACACTCCAGCTCTCCTCTTCCATCAGAGAAGGCAGATTCTAGTAAACAGAAACATTAGCTACCAAGCAGCAAGCAAGGACTCTCAACCATAAAGATGAGAACACACAAGAATCACCAGACACTTTCAGAAAACCAACCTCATATGTGAGGGCATCAAATTCAATAAAAAGAACCAACATCTAAATAAACAGACTTAATGGAGGTATGTATTAGTCAGCCAAAAGGGGTGCTGATGCAAAATACCAGAAATCTGTTGGCTTTTATACCCTTTTATAAAGGGTATTTATTTGGGGTAGCAGCTTACAGTTACCAGGCCATAAAGCATAAGTTACTTCCCTCACCAAAGTCTATCACCACGTGTTAGAGCAAAATGACTGCCAACGTCTGTGAGGGTTCAGGCTTCCTGGGTTCCTCTCTTCCCAATGTTTGCTTCTCTCCAGGCTCAGCGCCTCTGCTATCTACACAAGGCCAGCTGTAGAGTATCAGGTGAACAGCTTGTTTCTCTTCTGGGGGCCTTTTCTCTTTCCTCACGACCAAGCTCCTCTGTGTGCTTATTTCCCGAGGCTCCAGCTCAAAAACTTCCAACTCTGTCTTTTGCCATGTCTTTTATCTGTGAGTCCCCCCATCCACCAAAGGGTGGGGACTCAACGTCCTACTGATGTGGCCCAACCAAAGCCCTAATCATAATTTAATTAAGTAAAAGTGAAACTTCAGACAGACCAGTTTACAAACATAATCTAATATCTATTTTTGGAATTCATAAACTATATCAGTCTGCTACAAGGTAACTTTAAAGGAAATATAATTAATACCCTCAAAGGGATAAGAAAGGCTATTGCATCCAAAACTAAGACATGGTTGTATAAAAAAATTTTTATTTGAGATTCTTGAGAAATAAATATATGACTACAGAAATTTTCAAATCAACAGATATACTGAATAGCAAATTGGACACTAGCTTTAGAAAAAAACTAGCAAGTTAGATAAAACCATAGGCGCTCCCAAAGGCACTGCAAAAGGACCCCCCCAAAAAAAATGCTAAGTATGTGAGAAAAGTTCGGAATTGGTGAAAGGTTCAGAAGTTTCTACATCTACCAAGTAAGAGTTCCAGAATTAAAGAACAGAGAGAATAAAGAGGATTTCTCAGAATTAAAGCCTTGTTTTCAAATTTCAAGAGCCTACCAAGTGCTCAGCAGAATGAATTTTAAGAGTGGAAAAAATGTGGTGAAATTTCAGAACACCAAGGAAAAAGAGGGAATCACAAATGCTTCCGGAGAGAAAACTAGGCTGCCTACAAAGAAAAAAGATTCCTTTAACCTCAGACCTCTCACTGGCAACACCACAAACTAAAAGAAAATGGAAAAATATTCTCAAAGTTCTAAGGTAAAATAAACTTGAGTATAACACCTATTCTCAGCCAAACTAGTATTCAAGGAGGAAAAAGGGGCTATTTTTTAAACATGCAAGAACTTAACATCAATTTAAATAACACTGAAATCATTAGGATCCTGCCCTGAACTAAATTAGACAATTATAATATACTTACATCATGGCATGGCATAAAATGGGTCAAATCAAGAAATGAGACATCAAAAAGCAGTCATTCACACGGGAAAACATGCTGGAAATGAAATTCCTGTGCCCCAGGAGCTTCATTTCCCCAGTGATATGTACATTTCGACTAGAATATGGAAACCACTATATTCATTTGAGATTAGTCAAAAAGCTCTGCTTCCTTATTGCACAGGTACCTAATCTATAAGCCTGTTTTAAGACTCATTTAAGAAATGTGTGATTTTCTAAGTTGCAGAAACTCCTGGCCTCTCAGACTAGCACTGTTCTGGGCCGGGGCAGGCAGCCTACCCAGACAGAGGTTTCCCACAGACCCCCCCACAACGCTAAGGCTCTGAGGAGATGCTTCAAGGCTTACACCAACCATGATGTGTTTTCCACCAAATGAAGACAATGTATCCAAGGTATTTGGTCATTGCTTCTTATCAGTTGGATATAATGTTGTTCCAGGTATGATTTCACTGAAGACCAGAAGAAGAATTCTACTGCCTAAAACTTTTGAAAATCACTAGACAGGGAAGTAACAAGGGCTTTGTACTAAAACAGTCCTTGGTTTGTATCTCAACTACAGTATTGTCCACATGCACTTGAACAACTTACGTAGCATCTCTGAACCCCAGTTCCTCACCTGCTGAAATGGAGCTGGTAATGGCTACCCAAAAAGCCTGTTATGCAGGTTAAATCCGACGCACAGTGCCAGCACTTGGTAGATGCTCATAAAGTATTAGTTCCTGTAACTTAATCACATGATCTCCACCGGTCACGCAATTAGAAGAAAACTGTGAGAAGTGAGGGAGAAAACACAATAGCCAGCTAACTGCAATGATAGACGATGAAACTATTTGGACAACAGTAAGCTGAGGGAGTAACTCCTTCCTATAGGAGGTTAACATAGATTCAGATAAAACAAAATCTAATTACATCACCCTTCATCTGTAATAGTTATTATAATTGATCCTAAATCCCTTCCCTTTCTATGGCTACAATTATGGTTAGAAATTCATTGACTAAAATAACGAAAAAAATTAAAAAGCTGTGTGCAGAATTGTTCAATGCAAGGGCTACTGAAAGGAGGTAAGAAGAAAGGCAGTATATTTACCACAGAGTAAAATCAGTCCAATAGAATAGAGTAATAGGCTTTCTTGGTGGACAATTTGTGTAGAAGGTATTTGAGAATGTCGAGGTGAGTTTTCACGTCACAGGGCTCTGTCAGGTTAAACTGTGACATTACGCTCTGCTCTGTGTCTTATAGTTGAATCAAACGAATAAATTTCATATCTTGAAAGTTTTTAAGCAAAAATATCAGGAAAAAATTATTTTCATTTAAATTTGATATATAAAGATTTGGTATGCTCTTATGTTTGATATCTATATTGTAAGGCCAAATATTGTCCCCAAATAATAAATTATAAATGTCATAACTGTGAACTGAATTCAACCAAAAGCAACTTTGCATTTACTAAAATCAGAATTCACTTCACAAGTAACTTTTTAAAATATCTTCTATAAAGTAAGGTAAACCTGCACATGAATTATTGAAGCTGCTGTTTATAGCTAAAATTTATCTAAAAACATAGCTTTACTAATTGAATAATTCTTATCGAGTTTGTCTCCCCAATACCGCCATAGAATATTATCTTAATATGATACCCTGAATTTTTTCTAGCTAAAAAACACCTCTACTATACTCAATTGTTTCCATTAGCCATTCTAGAAAAAATTCTTTCAATCACAAATGGTTCTATATGCCAGCCACACTTCTGAGGGATGACACAGAACTGTCTTTAAAAAAATATGAAGATATGGGTTTTGACCTAAAAGGAACAGTTAAAAAGATGAACCCTATCCTTGGTGCCAAATGGCAACTGCTCAACATAGTTCAAATTTCTGAAGTCACCCTTAAACTACTCACTCCCCTGTGAGCCCTTTTTCGTAGTTCATGAATTTTCCTCCACAATGCCTTGCTCTGTCTCAGCAGAGCCCTGTTCAACAGCCAACCTTCAAAATAATTTCCACTTTTATTATTCCTATTGAATAGAAATCGGTGGTAAATTCCACTTGAATTTGAAAGATGACATAGGTCAGGAAGAGCAGAAGAACTTATGCCAAAGCAGCGAGCCCTGAGTTCCGAGCTCTGGCACGAGGTCCTAGAAAGTGCACTGACTATTTAGAATCTGAATGCAGAATATTCATAAAGGGCTGGGCACCACCATGCCCAAGTGTATTTTGCAATTTGTTGTCACAAGAGCCCTCTCTGTCCTGTACAGTGCTTGCCTAACTGCTGTCCAACCTTCTGGCACTTGCCAGTGGGAAGGGAGAGGGCAGGGCAATCAGCACAAAAGCAGCTTTCTCTATCCTTCTTTCCATGAATGAGAAAAAGAGAAAAACAATGGTTCTTTTTTTTTTAATTTCTCAAAAACCAAGGTGCCCAAGGAGCAATTCTAACTAGTGTTCTGGGTAATTTACATGGATTTATATTCTTCATTAATTACTATGGCAACCACTATATCACAAGACAGCTATGCTTACTCAGAAAGACTGGGAGTATGGTATAACTTCTAAAAAAATCCATGCTTAAAAGGAAATGGGAGTCCCTTAAGTGTGATCTTGTTTTAAAGATAATTTGCTACTCTACAACAATACAATTTGGAGTGCTTCATGGGGTTGCTTTTAGTGCTGGGGTGGGAAGGAGAAAACAGGAAGAAGAGAGGTCTAAATACTGAAAATGGTATGATGTGGTATGCACTGGGAAATTAATCAGGTATAAATATGCAAGGTTTATAAGTCCTCACAATGTATGTATGTCCAAGAAGCAATAGGAGTGAAAAAGGGAGGAATTGATTATCATAAAGGAAGAAGTGCTTATATCCACACCTGTGACATATCTCAGTCTGCATAAGATCCTTTTCACCAGCATCAGAAGTCCCTGTGCAATTCCTTATTAGGAAGCACAAAAACCAGAAGTCAAACAGGGCCTGAGCTTGTTCTTAGAACCGTAATGAAACGAACGTAAGAAATCTGTTTTGTAGCCACTAGTTTTCTGAGGAGTAATTTCTAGGAACAGAAGGCTAGGATGCAGGGAGGCTAGTGATGTCAAAGCACAGAGGATGGGCCCTGGGGAAAATGCTGGATCACTCAGCCCTGGAAACCCAACCATATACGTATGCATGTCTCTAGAATCAGAAGAGCCCTTCTAAACTTCACATTTGCCAGCCGCCTACAAAGGAAAATGAAAGTCAACGTCCAGTTACTGCAAGTTTTGGAAATCTTTTCATTTCCTGAAAACTTCACATCATCCTTGAGGAGACTTGGTTTGGCAGTACTAATCTGCACCACAAACTAAGCTTTTAAAAATGAAGAGATTGGCAGGGACTCAAACAGATATTTGCGCACCAATGTTCATAGCAGCATTATTCACAATTACCCAAAGATGGAAGCAACCCAAGTGTCTATCAACTGATGAATGGATAAATAAAATGTGTTATATACATACAATGGAATATTATTCAGCTGTAAAAAAGGAATGAAGTCTTGATATATGTGACAACATGGAAGAACCTTGAGGACATCATGCTGAGTGAAATAAGCTAGAAACAAAAGGACAAATATTGTATGCTCTCACTGATTTCAAACAATTGGAATAAGCAAACTCATAGAGTCAGAATCTGGAATATGGGTTACAAGAGTACAGAGTGGGAATAGGGAATGGGAAGTTAAGGCTTAAAATGTATCAGGTTCCTATTTGGAATGATGGAAATGTTTTGATAGTGGATGGTGGTGACAGTAACACAACTTTCTGAATGCAATTAACAGCAATGAAATATATATATCTGAATATGATTAAAAGGGGAAATATTAGGTTGTATATATATAGTAACAGTGTAAAAAATTTAAAATAAAAATTCATGGAACTATATTACACAAACAGTGAACCTTAAGCTAAAAAAAAAAGAAAAGAATAAAAGGACTTGGATATCTTGGATTTCCCAGAAAAAAAGCTTCAATATGTCTGTGATTTGGTTCACCTTAGTTTTTCATCTTGGATTTGAGTACAGAAAGCAAATTCATCTGGGTAGGGCCCACAAAGAGGTTTCTGTTTGCTTTTTGTTTTTGTTTTTGTTTTTGTTTTTTGCCATCTTTGTTTGTATATTGTGATAGTTAAGATAATAGACTCTAAAGCCAAACAGTCTGAATTCAAATTTCAGCTCTCCTACTTGCTCTCTTAAATTTTCTGTTTCAGTTTCCTTCTTTGTGAAAAAGGGATGATAATAGTTGAGAGAAAAAAACTGAAAATGTATTAGGGCAATAATACTGAAAACCCAGAGCATTTTTCCAGCTCAATCTGGAGATTCCTCTTTAGCCGCAGTTTCTTAAAAACCAGTAGCAATAATTAAGCAGATAACTGCGTGCAGTGGGTTCTTTGTCTGTGCTGCACAGGGCAGGGCTAAAGATCTATGCCAGGTGCATCTAGTCCTCCCCACTGTCTGAAAATCCAAAGTAAATTCCAGAGAAGCCCTGGCACCCCCACTGCCTTCCTCTCACTCGCTCCCTCTGGGAGACTTGGATGCAATTGGAATGAAAAACTGTCAAGTGACATGCCAAGAAGTGACTAAACCATAAGAGAGTGAACATGATAGGGTTTAAGCCATTAGTCGACTTTTAGCTTAGAGAGAAATGGGCCACATTCACGTGAAAATAGTTTGGGTGACCTGAAGAGGAAGCTCTCTTGGCATCGTTGAGATGAACCAGCCGCAGCTTTGCCATGCCAAATTCCTGAGACCAGGGTCCTGAGAGGAGAACAACCACTTGTACTCTAGTATTGGTAGGTGGTGGCGGTGTTAAGAGCTTTACTGAGATACACACTAGTGTCAGAAAAAAAAATTATCTGAAAACATTTCTTTACTTTCGTATTGCAAGCAAAACAGACCTAAATTCTGATACGTGAGAGAGGCACAATTATGAGCATAACTAAGGTAAATGCTTGCCAGGTTCAAACAGTGCCTGTTAACTTTCTAGTAACAAAAACAAAACAGTAAAGTAATGTTTACTGAATACTAACAGTGGCCCAGGTGCTTACAATGTATCCTCAGACAATCTCTGTGGGGATAATACTATTATAATCTTCATCTGGTAGAGGAGGGTATAGAGGTTTAGAGGGTGAAAGGGTAAAGAATTCAAACTCAGGCAGTCTGACCCAGAGCCAGTGCCCTTAACCCCTCTTCTGTGCTGTGCCCTTTTAGAAAATTACTCTAGAAGATTCTCTGAGTGGATTATTTTTCTCCATAAACAATGGATTATTTTGCTCCATAATGACTCAGATTCATTCATTGGCTCAAAAGCATTTACTGAGCATCCACTGCAATAGAAATCTTGCTAGAAACTGTAGGGAGTTACTAAGAGAAGGCTGAGCCCTGCCCACAAAAGTTCCAGTCTAGAAGGAAGATAAGATCAGAAAATAAACTCCACTGCAAGGTGGTCTGTGATGAGCAGTTAGAAAGGATGTCGTATATAAGCATTAAGCCACACCATTATCTTCCCTAACACTGTGGCTTTGCTGTTTAGGTACCTACTGAGAAGCTACTTTAGCATTAAGATTTGGAAAAGCAAGTCTGCAAAAGTCCTGTGCTTCAAATCAAAGGGAAAAGTTAAAAAAATAAAATAAAATAAATAAAAAATAAAATAAAACACCTACCATACTTATATTCTATATAATTTAAGACTTTCTTTCAAATAGGACAAGGCACTCAGAACGGTGCTCCCACAAAATGGCTTCAGGGTATCACCATCCACTAGGAAATGTAAAACTGTAACAAGTGATCCAGTCCCTTCCAAGAAGGAGTCCACATGGCTTCCCTCACTCTGCCTGTTATAGTACGACTTTCCGTCATCCTGCCCTGGCTCTTGGCTTCCTACCCATTTCAACCCAGAGGCAGGCCTAGCCCCAGCAGGGGCCAACCGTAGAACGGCGGGTCTTGGACCTTTGAATTAGAACAGGAATTTGCTTTCCAAGCAAAGCCTTTTCTGGAATTGCTATAAGGCTCTTATTGATATGATATGAATCCTGCCTTCCTCACTGAGAGAGATTGCCTGCAGAATAATGTTAAGAAGAAATAAATAGATCCAAAATATGGAGCAACAAAGCACACCAATGATAACATCCTTTCAGCCCTGTATTAGTCTGCCAAAGGGGTGCTGATGCAAAGTACCAGAACTCTTTTGGGTTTTATAAAGGGGATTTATTTGGGGTAGAAGCTTACAGTCACAAGGCCCTAAAGAGTCCAACTCAAGGTACCATAAGAGGTACTTTCTCACCCAAAGACATTGGCCACACATTGGAGCAAGATGGCAGGTGATGTCTGCCAGGATTCAGCCTTCCTTCTTCCTTTTAAGGCTCCATGGTCCGCTTCTTCCAATATTGGCTGTAGGCTGGGATAAGTTTCTCTCCCAGGGCTCATTTCTCTCCAGGCTCATTGCTCAGGGCTCTAGTCGCTGCAGCTGCAAACTATCAGGCAAATGGCTCATCTCTCTTCCAGGACCGCAGGATCCTGTCTAATGAACTGTCTCTTTTCCTCTGTGTTCTCCTCCATGTATTTACTTCCTAGGGCTCCAGCATCAAAACTCAAACTCTCTCTTCCATTGTGTCATTTTCTCTGAGTCCCCACCCACCAAGGGGATGAGGACTTAAGGTCCTATTGACGTGGCCAAATTAAAGCCCTCATCATAATTTAATCAAGTAAAAGGGAAACCTCTGAATTTAATATATCTAATATGCCCAGAGGAACAGACCAGTTTACAAACACAATCCAATATCTATTTTTGGAATTCATAAACAATCCAAACTGCCACAAGCCCCTACCTAACACTGGTCACCCTGCATTTCATGAGAATGAGACAATAAATTGCATGTCTGCCATTCCAACTTGAGTTAGGTTTCTGTCACTGGGAGGAAACAAAATGGTACCAACTAATATATGCCCTTATAAGCACAAGTGCTTCAGAACCAAATAAATTCAAGCTCTAGCAATGCCACTCAGTATTTACATGACCTTGAGCAATTTAGCAGACCTCTCTGGCTCAACATCTTCATTGTTAAACTGTGGATGAAGCTTTTGTGAGGATAAACAGGATAATGCAAGTAAAGCACTTGGTAGAGTGACTGATACATGGAAATTCCAGGACATCTGAGAGCTATCAACATCACTAATTCCATCACCCTCACCATCATCATCACCATCGTCATCATCACAACATCTAGCTGTTCCCCAAACCTTTTGCAGTACTGGCCAGAAAGCGACCGCTAACTGCAGACTATGTACAGCTCACTGGAGCAAGTCACTAGGTCAACTTCCACAGCTGTGCTCTAAAATGCAAGAAATATCCAGGATATCTTCATCCAAGACCCAACTCGGGTAGCTCACAGTGGAGCACATGAACATGGGGCCAACAGATACTGATGGCTTACACTCTACCAACCCCAGGGTAGATCAAATTAGAAATTCATCATAGGAAATGAAGGTTCTGGAGGCCCAGGTCTCATCTCTGCACTGTGCATTGTACTGTTCTCCTAAGGGCCTATTTTTCAAAGCACTAAGTTATTATGTTTTCACTGATTATTTGAGGGGGGTTGTTTTTAAACAATTCTCACACAAAAAAAATCTGGCTCTTCCCTAATTAATAAGTATTGACATATAAAATTAAAATCCAAGATTCTGGGTACAGGAATTGATTCAGGCTTAGGAAGTTGAAAGCAACACATTATCTCCACTGATGCAGAGAAATTTTCTCCATATTCAGCAGGGTGCAGTGTCTCTCTGCCATCTCCTTCCTTATCCATTCTGTGAACAGGCATTTCTACAGTTCACTCCCATCAACTCTAGGGCCAGGCTCCATGCTAAGCACTTCATATATATTTTCTTGCTTTTTCTTTCTGACAATCCCCTTTTCTACTTAGAAAACATTCACAAAGCAGTCTATTTCTGGAATGGAAGGGCTGAAAGTTACATATTTTGGATGAAATGGGAAGAGAAGGAAACCCTGCCAAAAACCTCTTCAAAGCTGTAACACCTGCTGACTAAAATTAGCATCTTACACAGCCCCAGGAAAGAATCCTTTCTTTTCTTTCAAACTCTGGCTTGAGAAATCTATCTTCTTGAATCAGTTCATCAGCCATTGATTAGCTTCTCTGATTAGCTTCTCTAATGACTGCTTTGTAGGCAGCCACTGGAGGGATTCATTAACCCAAACCAGCACCTATGACCCAGGCAGAAATTTTGCCCCTAGAACTGAAGCTTGGTGGAAGCACACCCATCCATTTGCTCTCTCATCAGTCATTCATCTAACAAATATCTGTTGAATACAATATCTGCTATATGGCAGGCACTATTCTATGGTGGTAGTGGGGGGCGGGGCTGGAACTGGCAAAAGTCTCCGCCCTCTAAGGGGTACTCCTGCTTTCCTCTAGAGCTTCCAAGGGTGTCTCTGCAGAATGTCCTCACTGCAAAGAAGCTCAGGTCTTCTAGAAGGCACCTGGATGATGTGGACCAGGGTCTCCTTCTTGTCCTGCCCTGTGCTTTCAACACCACTTCTCTCCTTTTCTCCTGAACCAAAAATAAGCACACCTTGTATTTATTACTTTTTGTTCTGATTTCTACTTCTGCTTCTCCTAGAAGCAAGAACTATTGGAAATGTGTTGCTTACACGATAATTACAAGCCCTACTCTTAAGGAAAGTATGATACCACCATAACTATACTTGCCTAATGATTTTCAAGTGAATCTCAACTCCCAAACTCTGATCAAACTCAAAAAGAAGCTCTTCCTCCATCTTTGTTCCTGTGTCTCATCTTTAGATGTTTATTAGGCTAAATATTAATAATTATAATGGATAACAGGTTTCAGGCATGGATCCAAGAACTATAGATGTATTATCTTATTGAATCCTCCTCAATAACCCTGTAAGGTAGATGTTCTTATTGAAATTTTACAGATGACAAAACTAAGGCTCAGAGAGTTTAGGTAACTTGTCTGAAGTCATGCAAAATTAAATCAAAGGCTTACCACCAGCCTTGCTCTTACATAGTAATTACAAATAGAAATCCATGGTTTCAGAGATGTGAGATTAAGAGTACATCATAACCTCCCATTTCTCCTCTGCCACTGCCTCCTAGCCAGACTCCTTGCATCAGTCATGTTGTCCTCCAATTCACTGTCTCTACTGCAGACAGTCAGATCTTATAAAAATACAATCAGTCATGTTACAGTTCTGCTTAGAGACTCCCAAGCTAGTCAGTGCTCTTATGCTAAAGCATACACTCCTTAATAGACTTCCAAGGTCCAGCATGATCTGGCCCCTATGCACCTCTCTAGCTTCTGACTCCTCTCTTCCTCTCAAATATGGCCACAGCCTTCTGAACCTGTTTCATTTTCAGTAATATACAAAACTTTGGCTCCTCTACCTGAAATATTATTTCCTACAACCATAATGCCCTCTCCTCTCTTTATTCTGGCTAAGTCTTCCACATCATCCAGGTGTCAGCTTAGCTGGCACATGCTCCGATGCCTTCCCTAATCCTATAGACCAGGTTTTCCCATTGTTCTTCATTGCAGCATGTGAGTTCTTTCATATACTGGGTGCCTAGCACCAGCCTGGCACAAAGCAGGCACAGAATAAATGCTTACTGAACAAATGAATAAATGAGTGACATAGTGAGGTTAGCCTTTCACCCAGCACTGCAGTCTTCTCAATATTGTTGTCTAATCCAGACCAGTTCAGGATTATCAAAGGTACCTTCTGGTTGTACTACAGACTGATGTGGATATCCATGACTTCTACAAGTCACAACAGCCTATTCCTTCTACCCTCTGTGGATCTACATCCTGGGCAAACCAGCCCTCCACACTAGACTGGAGCAAACCTGCCTCTGCTCTTCCTCAACAGAAGTGTCAGACTGAAAGAGATGAAAAGGTCCTGGCTGGTATTCAGAGAAGGTCATCAGTTTCAGGGCAAAGTGAGAAAGATGGGTGTATCAGTTAAGAATGCTTTCCAGCTGCAAGTAAAACAAATCCCAACTCAAACTGGCTTAAACAGTTAGACATCCTGCCCACAAAATGAAAGTCCAGTGAGAGGGCAAGCTCCAAGCCTTTGGCAATGCAATCGGTTGTTCAATAGCTTCTTGAAGGACTTAAGTACTTTCCCTCTCTCCATTCTGCTGTCCTCCTCATCCGTGTCATCCTAAGGCTGGTTTTCTTCATGGTCATACAATGGCTGCTAGTAGCAATCAGGAGCAAGATGGCTGTTTCCTTGTTCAAATCCAGCAGGAGAAAGAGAGAATCTCTCCCCCCACCATCAAAGGTAAGTACTTCTATTCTCAGCCTGAGACCTTCACTCACCTAATACCAGTAACAACCTCAAGGTGCTGGAGTCCAAGAGCATGCCATATATCAACTGGCTTATACTAACCATCTGGGGTGAAATGGATGCACTTGACAAAGGAACCAACAAGATACTCTGGAGAACAAAAACTCCAATGCCAATGACAGAAAGGGAAGAACATACTTACCTCAATCCAACACAATTAAGTTTTCCTCTTTCTCTCTGAGATGCTTACTGAAGATGTCACATGGAAATACTCTATATTCTGTCTGAATGTGTGGTTGTATTTCTTCTTGCTGACGCCAGCTTCTCTCCAAGTTAATCATCTTCCTCTGCAGACATGCTTATGTTGAGTCAGCATTAAACATTTTGAGGCTTATTGCTTACAGCAGCTATAGAAACTGCTTCACCCAACCCTGCACAGAAGCAATACAAACGATATCAAGAATGTAAGCCAAACGGCTTCATTACTCTTTTTTATAGAGGCAGATCTTTGATAATATCCTAAAGCAGAAGTTTCTATCACTCCACACTGGATAAAACATCTTGCTCTAGTGAAGCAACAAAGGCTGGAGAGAGGAAAGGAAATGTTGTCACAGTTAGCGGCCCTCTGGCATTGCCCTGCTCCTCAAGGTGTCACATTTGTGTTTTCTGGAGCAGGGATTTAAAAGCCAACTAGGTTAGCCAACACTTTTAAGAAAACATTGTATACTAATGTTCAGTGAAGATAATGTGTCAAGTTAAACTATGGCTCCTTTATAGGGTTTCTCTAAATATATGGAAGTATCTAATAATTCCCTAGTTGGGGCTCTAAACTACCACACAGGATCTTTAACTTCTAAACTCTCTTCATGAGCTGTTTGCCTCCAGGATACAAGTACATATGAACTACTACTTAAATGGCTGAGTTATGATTTATTTGGGGGTACCAGAACATGAAGAAGACTATATATATATATATAAAATGTTTTAGAAAAACCTCATTTGATTTGTCAGAAGGTCTCTGGGCTTTATTGTCATTTATAATCAGAGATTGTAAAAGCTGGAAGGGGATTTGGTGAGCATGTTTTTCAAAAGATTTTTCAAAATTCCCATAGCCGTTGCACAGACACATTCTCAAACATTTACTGACAGCATGTTTCTGAAAATTCTCTGGTGCAAGCAATGCCAGATCCCATTGGTGGATGGTCCAGGACATACTTCAGAGACAGCAAAGTTGATCTCTCACATTTGGATGCTCTTCTGCCCTAGTCCAAAATGCTTAGAGTGGTACGATTTCCTCTACGGTAAAAATTCAGCCAAACCTGCCCTCGTGCTCAATGTCCCACGTTCCAAAGATGCCTTCAGTCAATGCTCTCACCCTTCCCTGTTACAGATTCCTTAAGACGAGAGCAATCTAATTAGTCAACTGAAATAATCTTCCCCAAGATTAACTAGAGTAAAATCTTAACTCTAATTTCCAGAAATTGTTTAGGAAGATATTTACAATAAGAAATGTTATTCTCCATTCCCCTTGCTTACTTTAGGCTAAGGCTTCTAACTACCACATAGCTCTCTTGCCTTTCCTTGTCGGTCTGCTCCAAGTACACCATTAATTTGTTAAGCAAGTATTGTTCAACATCTGTTACGTTCAAGCACTGTGCTGGGCACTGAGCAGAAAGCAATTAACAAGATGAATTTGGGCTCTACCTTAATGTAGAGATCTCAGCCATCAGTTTCCTTCCTGCTTCTTTTTTTCCTGGGCTTTTTACCTGATAGCAATAATAACAAGTAAAACTTTGAATAGGACTTTCTATATGACCGAAGTTCTAAGTGTTCTAAGCGCCATTTATATATCTGAGACCCAAGATCAGAGAGCTACGATGCTAATCTGGGTCTTAAATTCTACTCTGCTGACTCTAATGAGCTTCAAGTGACTTCTGTTTTCATTTATACCACTGATGTTCCCATAGGAAATCTCTTGGCAGAGTTGAAAACTTTTGGCAAAGAGGGTTGATAAAGGCACATTGTTTTAAAGTATGAGTAGGACTTATGCAGCAACAACCTGAGGTGTTTTCCTAACTCTGACACCATTCAAATTCTCTTTATAAGTTTTCTATATCTTACCTTTCCATAGATCAATTTTATAAAAGCTAAAAATCATCTAACACCTACTCCTTATTGAGCACTATCACATACATTATCTGGGAAAATAAAATCAGACATCATTAACTTGCTGAAAATAAGTTCTCTTTTGAAGGAGCCCCTAATAGATCGTTTGCGTCTTCATTCAACAAATAATTACTGAGTACCTACTCTGTGCCAGATTCCATATAGGGTATTGAAAAGAAAGCAATTGCTGCCCTCATGGACCTGCAATCACTGGCAGGAACCAGATAACTAAATAGTATAGTAGAGAGTGTGAATGACAGCGAGCACAGGGAATGGGGCAGCTAACCCAGACTCGGAGGAAAGGTGTCAAAAGGCTTTCAGATGAATCTGTGCCTTCCTGTTCCGGCCTTATAGACTGCGCTTCTATATCAAATTAACCCTTAGATTGCATTCTAAAGCGCTCAGAGTTCTGCCTAATGGCACCTAAAATTGAGGAGTGATATTTTATAATGCCATTCATTGCTTTACTTGATTCATTTCTTAAATTTGAAATATTTCCACAGAATAAATTAATAATTCACCAAAACTGGAATTTTGGCATGTGATATGCCAAATCTATGCTTTTTTTTTTTTCTTTGTTTAAACAGTTGCTAACATTTACCTAATAAGGGTCCAGAACCAACATTCTATGTCCCTTGAAGTCATTTCCTTTAATGGTTGAAATAGTAGAGAAATATTAAAAACATAAGGCTAGTTCTCTGCAAGGCTTTTTCTACTAGCATTCCATTTTCTTGTAAATTTTAAGATACCTCCATTTCTTGTATATGTTTTATCTTCCCCAAGAGTTGGTGGCAGAGTATATCAAGGAGTGGGGACTTCCTTTTTAGAAAAAAAAAAAAAAAAGTGCATTGTAGACTCTGGTCCCTTCACCTGCCTGCCCAATGGCAACTAAAAAGGAAGAGAACCCTCAAGTTGCTAAATCCAAAGAGTAGATTTCCAGCTGTGACAAAGGAAGGCAGAGGATGACAATTCTCCTAAGACATCTTTGTTGTTGTTTAATTCACCAACCAATAGCTCAGCAAACTGCAGTCCTGGTACATCAGTATAACCCGTTTGCATATTTTCCACAATCACTGTTTACTTTGACAAATTGATATCCAATATTAACAATCTGATACCCTTTGCTAAAAATGCTTTAAATGGTCTTTTTCCTCTGTCATCACCCAAAGCATGCTTTCAGGTTGCAATTAACTTTGGGGATAGGGAATAATAATTATGGTCTCTTCTCTTTGGACACAAATAAGTCCATTTATCTGCACTAGAGCTGCAAATGATCAATTTCCAAAAACCAGGCAAGCAAGCACCTCATTGTCTATAACTTTTTATGTTTGAGAGCAACCCAGCTATCATCAAAGAAGGTCAATTCAAAATGGAAATAAATGGGAAGCCTCAAGGAAAAGAAAAAAACAATTAAAGAAGAATTAAGGCATTTTTGCCCAAATAGCCGTAAAATCACACAAACTGTTATAATCAACAGAGATAAGAAGGATACTATTTTAAAGCCAAGTCACCATACTTGTTGTCACCTGGAGCTGCAGTGTTGTAATGAAACTATACACGGCCCAGGGAAGTAGGGGAAAACGTCTTTCTGGGGCGGCTGTTCTATAAGTGCATTCACACTTTCAGATAGAGCTAGCACACTGAATATTTTTATTGGCCTAGGTAATGCCAATTAGGTGTGGTACCAAAATAAAAATAAATAATTCAAGTGTTCAGAAAATGAATTATTTATTTTAATATGTTCTATTTTTATTTTGATTGATGAATAAACAGACAGATAAATGGATAGATGAATAGATAAATGTAAATGGATGGATGATGGATGGATGGAGAGAGAGGGAGAGAGAGAATGATATGTCAAATGTAGGAAAATGTTGAAATTGGTGGACCTGGTTATCTGGGGAGAAAGGAGGGGTATGTGGGAGTTCTCCATATGGGATTTGTATTATTTTTGTAACTGTCCTGTAAGTTTGAAAATATTTCAAAATAAAAAATTAAATAAATCAATAAATTTAAAAAGTGTTGCTTGGTGGGTAGAGTGTTTGTAAATTTTAGAAAATTTTAGATTAAAGAAAAAATTAATGAATCAGAAAATAGTACCATTAAAAAATAAATGGGAGGGAGAGGGAAGAATAGATGTAACATGGGGCATTTTGGGGATATTGGAATTGTTCTGCATGACATTGCAACAATGGAGGCAGGCCATTACACATTTTGTCAAAACCTGTAAAATTGTATGGTGCAAAGTATAAACCATGATGTAAACAATGGATGTTTTCATCCACTGTAACAAATGTGCCACACTAATGAAAGATGTTGTTAATGGGGAAAAGTGTGGGAGGGGGAGGGGGTTAGGTATATGGGAATCCCTATATTTTCTATATAACATTTATGTAATCTAAAGCTTCTTTTAAAATAATGGGGGTAAAAAACACACTACATTAAAAAAAGAAGCCTAGAACACTTCATTATGTAGCTTAGAGAAAAGAAAGCTGAGGGAGACATAAAAGTCTCCTTCAAGCATGAAAAGACATTGATTTTATTGCTCTTCTTAATGTTAACTAAGGCTGGGACAAAGAGACAGACCTGCAAATAAATAAATATACTTCTTGAACCAACTCTGAGCCCTCCGCCCCCCCCCCCAAAAAAAAAAAACATGACAAGGAAATTTGGAGGCTATTTTCAAATAAGAAAGACAAATTACTCCAGTACAAGAGTGTGTGTATGTGTGTGTGTTTGTGTGTGTGTGACAGAGTGAGAGAGACAAAGAGAAAGAGAGCAAGACAGAAAGAGAGAGTCAGATGGAGAGACAAAAACTCATTACAAGCAATAGCTAACACACTGTATACATCGTTTGGGAAATAATATATACAGAATACATATTTATATTATATATACATTATCCACATATTATATAATATATATTTTTGTATTTATATATCCCCAGAAAGATTCAGAAAGGAAAAGTAGGAGGTAAAGAAGAAGTCAAGATACCATGGATTAAACATCTTCCTTTGTCTTTCTTTTCTGGGAATTCATAATATTTCCAGAGACAACAATGACCTAGACTTTATAATGAAATCCAGAGGCAGCATTTAAGAGGTGGCTGGGGGTGCTTCCAAGTCACCCCATCTCCCCATCAGCAGACGGAGTCAGTACAAGTAAACTTACAGTCTTTGTAAATATGTGCTCTTGCTATGAAACACCACTTCAGGACAAGTTCCCTGATCCTGCTTCCACCCAATGGGTGCTCCTAAGCCTTCCTATCTAGCAATACTGGAGCCACCACTGAATTAAAGAAATAGAACATGTAGTGCGTCTCAGCATTCACTGGGTGCTGGTAGCTTTTTTGTTTGGTGGTTTTTGTCATGCTTCAGGCTTATTCCGTAACCAGCTAAAAACTGACCTGCACCATTTCGGGGGACTGATTACGTCCTTTTAGACTGGCTGGAACCGCAATCGTCAAGCTTGGTTGGTAGTACTGGAGGGAAAAGAGTTAATGTTGTGAAGCTGCAAATGTCCTTGCTAGCTCTCAGCCTACAAAACCCTCCCGATCAGATCTCCTCTTCCCATCCTCGGTCCTCGCCACCCACACATGCCCCAGCCTCACAGCCCCCTCTCTCCAAACAGCCACCCCACCCCACCCCGGGATTTTCCGGGTCCCCTCCGCCGCCCGTCGGCGCTCCGAGGGGTCTCTAAGGCTGCCTGTTGAGTCGAGGGCTCCTCTCTGAGAGTGCAGTGTTTCTCCAGCCTGCAGCAGGATCCAGGGACGCACAGAGGCTCCAGCCATCCCCGGGAGCGCAATCACAAAGGGCTCCTCTGATCTCGCGGGCATCTGGGCTTACCTCATTAGCACATTAAAGCTGCTCAGTCCCTTCCCTCTGAGCCGCTCTGTCCATCCGCTGCCGGCCTCTATGGAGCCTTTTAGGTCCACGCTCAATTGGAAACCGCCCCAGTTCAAGAGGCACTAACCCTTCCCCGAAGCCTGTCAAGCTCCCCTTTACTAACCACAGGTACCGTCGCAGCCCCATCACTCCGAGGGGCACAATTAGAAAGCAGAGCATATGTCCCGTGCCAAATTAGTCTTCCCAAGAAGAGGCTTTCTTTAAAATCACACATATAGCACAACAAGAGCAACAACAAATGCCAACAATTAAACAAAAAGGAACACGGTAAACAGACTGTCTCTGACTGACAAAGCAGTAAAAAAAAAAAAAGGATGTTGCCAAAGTGGGAGTTTTGCATCAAAGTTTCCCACCTGCTGAGGAAGCAGGTAGGCATTTACCACCGGTGAAAGCAGTGCAGAGCCAAAGAAGCTCAGGCTCTTCTTATAATTTTGTGACCAGGATAACGATTGCATGGTGCATGGCAGTTTTCCAAGCCCACTCCGATATTCTATCTGAGAACCCCAAAAATCCATCAGTTTATGAAAGGTTGGGATTATTTTAGCCAGTTTACAAATGAGAAAAGTGAGGCCCTCAAAAGTTAAGTAATTTGTCTGAGACAGAGTACACATCTCATTCTAAAGTTGCCAGACAGGGAAGCGGCTGTGGCTCAATCAGTAGGGCTCCCATTTACCATATGGGAGGCCCCGGGTTCGGTTCCCGGGGCCTCCTGGTGAAGGCAAGCCCGCCCGCAGGGCGTGGTTAGCTGACCCAGCGAGCACAAGCAGCAAGGGGAGGATAAATGAATAAATAAATAAAATCTTTAAAAAAAAAAAAAAAAAAGTTGCCAGACAAAATTTCTAGGTGACCTTTAATTCCCTCTCATACCACAGGCCCAGATATAAGCAGGTCCAGAGTCCTATGAGCTCCCTCAGAATGCAGGCCTGCTTCCCAGGCTGCCTAGAACCCTCACTTCTTCACAGCTGAATTCCCTAATAGTTCTTGCTTGTCCCTTGGGCCCAGACCTGTTCCTGAGTTAACCCTTTCCAAGGCAGAATCTAAATAGCTCAGCTTCTTTCTGCCCACTAAGCATCCCCACCCCACAAACACCAAATTAGCACAGAACACTTCTCTTAAATCCTGCTATACTTCTTTAGTATGTTTCCTTTCATAGTCTTCAAATGACTATTTCTCACTTCTATACCTACAAAGGTCCTACGTTCTTTCCCAACACCTAGCACCTCCCTTCTCAATTGATATCGTTGTCTCAGAGTTCTCTGAGAGTGACTGACAGTAATTTCCTTTTATTCCCACCACCAAATCTGCCAAGTTACCTTCTTTGCACCCACACTCCCTGACTTCCCTCTTGTACAAGAACAGAGTCCTGGCTCCAATGCAAGGTCAAGCTTCCCCCCTGTGCTTTGGGTCCCACCATTTTAGCCTTCTCAAGAACATCCCTCCTTCTTTTATCCCCTTCTTTGCTGCACATGCAATTTCTCCCTAACTAAACTTTCGACAAACAAGTATTGAACATCCACTATGTTTCAGTTAAAATTAGGTTCTTTCCCAAAGATAATCTAATCTAATCCTCTTCCTGGCCTTGATCCCTGTTCTGTTCAAATCACAGCACTTTCCTCTCCATCCTTGACTGACTCCTCCCCTGTTAGGCAGCTGCTTCCTCTAAAAGACAGCTGTAGCCTCCTAACTGATCCCCCAAACTCCAGTCCCTCCTCTCTACAACTACCCTATAAACTTTGCCCAGTAAATCATCTTCATGCATATTTCCTATCACATCATTTCTCTACTCAAAACCTGTAATGATAATAACCCACAGAACGAAGTCTAACTCCTAATCTGGGCATCTAGGGCTTTCTATTCTTGAACCCATCCTACAATTCTAGGCTTACTTCATTCTACCGGCCTTTCTACCTAAAATTGGACACTCAAACCCCTCGCCCAATAACCTTCCTCCATACTGGGTTCACCCTTTCTCTCTCTCCCCCTCCTGTGTTCCTATTCTACCTATTTTTCAATGCCAAGGAAAAACATCCTCCCCCATCTTCCCCTGCCCTGTCTCCAGCCTAGAGTGGTCTCTCCCTCCTCTGTGGTCTTATAAAAGCACTTGGCTATGTGACCACATAAAATAGTTTCCCCATCTATAAAAGGATGACAATAAAATCTTTGGTTAGTATGACAATAACATATAATGTAACGTTTTATAACATAAAATTTAAGAATCTGAACCACTGTCTAAATGCTTATTTTAACCCAAACACTCTCATTAAGCTTGAAAATCTAATTGCTTTTGAAAGGTACTATATGTTATCTTCATTTTTATTTTATTTAAATTACCCCCTTGATGGGTCATATTGAAAGAGTAGTATCAGAAACTGATTCTTCATCAAGAGATGTCCAAAGGCCATACCAGCTGTGATCCAGCAATGCCCAGTACATGGTAGGTTCTCAATAAATACTCCATGAATAAATGACTGACTGAATGAATAAATGAGGGAATGGATGAATGAGGAAAAGGGACACCAAAGGAGTATTTGTCTGATATGATGGATGAGTCTCAAAGTCAAAGATGATTATGAATTATAACCCCGCCATTCTAAATCTCAATAGAATTAGCATAATTTGGTTTTGAAAATCTGTTTGTGTTTATTCGGGTATAGTAAGCTTCCCTAATTAATTTGTTTAAAATGGTAAGCATTGGTGGCTCACAATCTCAGAAGTTGTAAAATGGTATTTAAGGTATTTTTAAAAATCATCACAGAATCACACGGGCCCTAATGAGGAAGGGAGGGAGAGGAGTATAATTTCAGCCTTTTATCTTGTATAAAACAATAATTGTTTTTGAGAGAAAGCTCAGAATGTAAACTCAATAGAAAACAACATTTTAGAATTTTAAATAATGTCATATTTAAACAAATTACACTCATGTTGCCACTGAGAGATATTTTTCTAAGAACATGCTTTCTAAGGGATATTTATTTTTATTGTTTTCCTTGACATTTCTTATGAAATTTATTCATAAATATTATATATTCAAGTAGTGCCTGGAAAAGCCAAAATATCAAATGAGAAGTTTTATATGGATGGTATATTGAGCAACTTATTGATATGATTCCAGTATCTAGGATCTTGGGAAGCATCTAGTTAGGGGTTAGGAATAAAAATTCAGACTACAGATAATAATGATTCATTCCAAATAGCAGTGCACAGAGCAAATTCCCCAGTTAGATTTTCAGGATCTTCAGGCCAAGAATAATGTTTTGTCATGTTTGTGTCTTCCAGAAGAGGGCTCAGCACACAGTAAGTACTTAAGAATAAATGACTGCATACCTGTACATGTTCATGCCACTGACAAGAAATATGCCAAATATTTATGGGTTTGTTTCCCATGTGTCTACTAGAGTTTAACTTCCTAAGCACACTACTTTAGAAAGATAATCAAGAATGAATGTCTTTGCCAGTGTACAGGGAATACTCATTGGCCTCAACTTGAATGAGAAAGCTTAACTAAAAGCTAGTAGTGGGTTCCTCCACATTCTACATTCTACTTTTATGAGAAATGGCAACTAAATAATAAATAAGCTCTTGCATTAAGTAACTTTAGAATTATGTGGGCAGCCAGCTTAATTTTCTATACTATCTACATCTATAGCAGGGTACAGTAAAAATAGACATCTATTATGATGACCCTGAGGCACTAAAGAATCTTGAGATAGTAAAAGTTCAAAGAAAAATGATGTGAAGACATGTCTACTTTATTGCATGTTAATTACTTGGAAATGCATTATCTTTATCCAAGTTAAACCAAATATTCCTTTAATAAGCACATTCATTTCTCCAAGCATTGGCCATAAAGAGAAGCATACGGATGTCCTTTTATTTTTATAAATTTTTCCTTTTATCTAAAGATAAATGTATCCTTCAGACATTATTTACTACTTATCTTAGAAATGTCTGCTTTTAATCACATCACCCAGTTCTAACTGGAATCTTTTGTATCAATTATCTTCATTACCAGCTTATCTTCCCCTTTAAATTCTGACATCTGTTAGGAGAAGCAACCTGAGGAAGAGTCTCTCAATTTCTAAATAAGTCTTCTCACTTGAAAAGAAAGGAATGCCTAATTTATAATCTATGTCTAAATCAACTGGATCCAATATCTAATTCAGGCATAATCCTGTTTGTTGGCAGCTATTCCATGTATCGTCTACTTTATTTAATGTCTCAGGAAAGGCTACATGTACATATTGTCCCATCTTCCATGGTAACTTTCCCACTTGGACATTGATTTTAAGTAGGCTTGCTACCAACTCTCCTACATCTCTTCCTTAATGCCCCTTGGTTTAGAATTCAAAAAAGTTTTAGAAATTTGAAAATAAACAAAATGAATTTAAATGTAAGTTGGAAACCAGTTAGTTCCAAATCAAATGAATGGAAAACCCAAGGTCACTAGTCCTTCCAGTCTAATGATTAAACGTGCCCACTGCAAAAGACTCAAAAAGGAAGAAACCCCTTTACAACTTGAGACAACTCAATGTGTCTCTTACTGAGAAGAAAGTGTATCAGAACTAGAAATGCAAGGTTATTTTCGTTAAGAATTGAAAATAACATTCAAGTGGGAAAAAGTAATAAAGCACACATGCAAAAACACAAAACAAACTACCACTCTCTTTTTAAAAAAACATTTCTTTAAGTGATCATTTTAAAGAGGAAAATCTTCAGACACTTTACTATATAGATTACCATCCACTCCCATTTATTACTAAAAAAATCTACCTTTATCAGCAGTTTCTGAAAGAGGATCATCAACAGTTTGTCCTTGAAGTATTTCTTTTTGTCATATCTCGCTTGCTTGTGACACAGTAATAAATACTACTCCACACTAAGGAACAAGTGAAGAAGAGCATGCCATAATTTTCTCCTTGCTTGAAGCAATAAATTATTCCAAATCTTTGGAAACCAAAGAAGTAATAATTACACTATCATTTAAATCATCCCAAATGTCTTACATCCCATTTCCAAAATAACTTGTAATAGGACAGTGAGGGGAGAGAATGTGAAATACCCCATTAATTGGTTTAAAAAATTATCTAATACTTCCACTTTTACCAAAGTCTCAGACTATTACATCCATATCTAATTGCTTTACAGGAAGCGAGCAGTCAACCACAGAGATGCTCCAATTCTCATGTACAAAATTCAGCAGCCCAGCTCTACAAGCCTTTAAAGTAAGGGGAAAGGGCATGGAAATATAGAAGAAATGAAAATGATGCAGGGTAATGTAAGGCAGATTTCATTAAGGTAACACTGCATTGTGATTCTAATTGAACTCCTTGAGAGCAATACCTTTAATTATTAATCAGCACTTCTCTCTTTATTCCTCAGTAGACAGGATATAGATAGCATTTGCATTTGTATTTATTCCTCCCGGTTGACAGGTAGCTGTTGTGATAGACTGTGACCAAAAAGAAGCAGTTGACAAAGCTTGAGTTGCACAATCTAATACTCCATGTGCCACAGCACCACCCTCAGTCTCTCAGGCCCACCCACCATCCCTCTGGCCCAATGGGGTGCAGAGAACTGATTTGATGCAAGATCCCATGCCATCGACAGAGAGACTCCCCTAGCCAGCTCCCAGCAATAGAGCATAGCTAAACATATATTTGCATGCCAAAAGTTGGAGGGATCTTTTCTATATTGCCTCTAGCTTCAGGGTTTGCAACTAGTTTCTACTAGCAGCTCGTTGCTTCATATTAGGAGGAAAGGAAAAGAAAGAACACTATTGAATAGGACAAAGCAAGTGGAGAAACAGAGATATTAAGCAAGGAGGAGGTAGAAAAGAAGGAGAAGACAAAGAAGGAAAGAGTAAGCAAATCTTAAGATTTTAGAAAGTGAACAAAGATGCTTATGATTAGACCCTTGTGGGCTTGCCTGATAGCCAGTACTGACTCCTGGAGGGGGGCCAC
This sequence comes from Tolypeutes matacus, assembly GCA_026826555.1. NCBI lineage: Eukaryota > Metazoa > Chordata > Mammalia > Cingulata > Chlamyphoridae > Tolypeutes > Tolypeutes matacus. Next base: position 14,494,290 of record JAKSZT010053888.1, read on the forward strand.
ACCTAAGCACTGTCACAGCGTCTCTAAAATTCCCCGCTCCCCTATGCTCTTGCTTTTACTCAGAGCCCTGTCACTTAGTAGTTCCTGCTAATGCAATCCCCAATTGCCAGGCCAATCAGCATGCCAAAGAAATTATTCCACTGAGAATTTTTTATTTATTCTGATTTTTGCTATCTTGTTACTAAGTACGTTGTTTCGCAAAAGAAACGTTTTCTTCTTATTGTTTAAGGATAAGGCAAAGTAATTTACTCAATACAACACATTATATTAAAAATTCTGAAGAACTTTGGAAAACAGATAAGTGATTTTAGTTTAAGTCCGAAAGCTATAACCCAAGATTCCATACATAGATGTGCCTGCGATTAAATGTCACTAATTTAACCTTTTAGTCTAAATTCCTCCTTTATAAATTAGGAATTGTACAATTCATGCAACAGGTTAAAGAAGGCTTAGTAAAACACCAATATACCATGATTTCATTTTATTTGCCTGCATTGCTTCCACAGACCCACGTACACCTTAGGCAACAAAAACAAGTTGGCTAAGTTAATATATGTAGAGCTTTATTCTTTCCCAGGTGTGTTCTTCAGTATTAGTTATCGAATTCTCAAAATCATTGTAAGGGAGGTAAGACAATATCATAAAACACATTTTCTAAGTGAGGAAACCGAAACCCAAGGAAATGATGGGCTAAACCACATGGCTAGTAAGTGAAGAGAAACGATGACAGCCCAAGACCCCTGGCTCCTAGCTCAGTTGTCTTGTTATTCTGGACTCTAAGATTCATTACATGTCAAGGAATAACCTGCACAGAGTCCATAATAACTTAGAATTAGGCAACAATAAATAAAGAGTTTTCTAGTTTGATGAGGGAAATGAATACATTAAAAACATATTCTGCTTAAAATTTAAAGAGCCAGTGTCAAGACATTTATAACTAAATAATAATAATAAAACATGTTCATAAAGAATAGGAAACCCACTGCTATGTACTGATGCAGCATCTTGATTTATTCTGCTCATTCTCTTTTAAATGCAATATTTTTAGAAAGTGTTGTTCTGGGCTACAAATCAAAGGCAAGTAAAGGTTTGACTTTCTAAATTCATGTCTCACTTTAGAATGAATTTCTTCTTGTTTGATAATAAATGGAAACACACAGAACTACCTACAAGTAAGTTAATATACATTGTCTTCACAGGAGAGACTTGAATGATTTGGGTTTTTATAGAACTAAATTAAATCATACCCCCAAAATGAGGATATTTTTTGCGCTCTCACCAGAGCTTTAAGTCCCAGACAATTCGATATGAATTCCTAGGGGGGGAATCTGGGTTACCCAAAAACGTGCAACACAGAAACCTGTATGAACAGAGCGACAGGAGGTGTTAACCCTGCAGATGCACCGAAAAGCATACACGCATGCAAATAAAAACACACAAAATCCATTTTCTCTATGTGATTTTTCTTTTTCTTTTCTATTCTTTTTTTTTTCAACGTGGCAGCTCATTTCAAGTTACCTAAGTGGAAGTCTCTTTCACATCACAATCGAGTCAGGGATACCAGGGGAGCCCCCATCTTCACGGTAACTCGGGTCCTCACTCTAAAAGAACGTCCCTGTCCTTGATCGATCCACTGCGCAGATTCCAGCACTGCGCGCTCCGGCGGTCGGCGGTCGCCTCCTCCTCACCCCCTTCCCGAAGCATTCTTGCACTTTGCGTGGGTCTGGTCCAGGCCTCTAGACTCCCCTTCCCTGCTCCCGGCCGGGAAGCGCAGGAGCGGCGACCGGAGCGACAGGCAGGAGAAGTGCGTCGCTCTCCCGCTGGCCAGCGGTTCGGAGAGGCCGGGGCCGGGCGGCGGCAGCCCGAGGCCGGCCACTTCCACGCCATCCCCGCAGCCCGGCGCCTGGCCGCGGCCGCCCCAGCGGTCTCTCCTCCCAGCCCGGGCGCAAAGCTGGGGTGCGAGTGGCAAAGGGAAGTGAGGCGCCCCGCGTGCGCGAGTGCGGACACACACAGGACAGCTGGGTCCCCAGGACCCGCCTCTCCCCGAACTCCCGCCTCGGACCTGCTGGCAGCTGCGGCGCTTCGGGGCTCCCGGCGCCGGGACAAAGCTGCCGCGGCCGGCGGGGACACCCGCGCCCCCTTCGTCAGCGCGGGGCGCGTCGTCGCCGGGTCTCCTGCTTCTCCCCGGACCCGACCCTGTCCCAAAGGGTCTGGGGGCCTCCCGGGGGCGCGGAGGAGAGCCCGGCCCGACGCCCGCAGCCGCTGCCCCGGCGCCCTCCCCACTCACCTGTTCAGCACTTTGCGGATCCTCTGGCGCACGCCGGCCCGGGAGGAGGCGGACAGGCTCCCGCCGCCGCCGCCCTCAGCCGGCAGGTTCTCGATGGTGGTCACCACATGGTTCGGCGGGGCTGGCGGCGGCGGCGGCTGCAGCTGCTGCGGCGACGGCTCTGGGGGGATCATCGCGGCGGAGGCGGCGGCGGCGATCAGAAGGCGGCGGGGCGCATGGTGCGCCGGCCCCGGGCCCGAGAACACGCAGAGGACTCGGCCCGCCGCGGCCGGGGGAGGCAGGGAGGCGCCCGCGACTGCTGCCGCCGCCGCCGCCCAGCCCGCCGCTCGCTCCTCTCCAGCCGCACGCTGCGCGCCCTCGCTCCCGGGCCGCCGCTGCCGCCTGGCGCCCTGGCTCCTCCCGAGCGGCGTCCCCCAAGTCCTGGCACGCCCCGCGAAGTGGTCGCGCGGGGAGTCGCGCGGGGACGCTGGGCGGCGGGGCTGCCCGGAGGACACCCGCGAGGAGAAGGGAGGGGGCTCCTTCTCGCCCCGAGCCCAGGTCTTCTCGCGGCGAGCGGCGACACTTGTGCTGGCGACGCCTCAGCCTGTCCCCCGCTCGCTCGGAAAGCTGCCGTCTGTGTCTCACGGAGTGAGAGACCGAGAGCGAACCGGGAGAGCCGGGCGGGGGCGCCGCGGCGGCGGCGAAGGGGGGCGAGAGCGGGGGGCGTGCGCTCTGCTCCCGCCAGAGGGCGCTCGCGAGGCCCCTTAGTGCCCCTGAGCCTCTCCGGTCCACGGGAGGCCCACCGACTGGGTTTTGGTGATTTTTTTTCCCGGGTGGGAATGAGGCCAGGTCCTCTCCCCAGTTGTCCGGAGGGAACACCTCGTTCCTGCCAGAGCGCCGCAGGATTCAGCACCACCGGTCCAAACTCGAATATCCTAAATGCTACACCTACACTCGGCTTTGAGGAAAAGGGAGAAGCAACTTCTCACAAAGAACTGATTCTGGGAACTGGAGAAAGCGTAACAGACCAATTCAAAACGTCTCTGTTTAGGAAAATGTAGTACTATGTGAAAGGAACGTAGGCAGATTTGAGTTTCAATCGCGCCCCTGAAACTTCCCAGCAGAGTGACTCTAAGCAATTTGCTTACATTCTGAGACTTTCTCCTCTGTGCAACCAGGCTACTCGTTTTTCTCCCAGGGCTGTTGTAAGAGTTAAATGAGGCTGACATCTCCTTCAGTGATGCGTAGGAGCGGAGGTCCGCCACCCCCAAAAGGGAAAACCCCTGCTTAACTGACACAGGATTCTTAGACCTGAATCAGACCGTATTTCTACCCAAGGAAACTGACTCCCTGTCCCAGGCATCTCCTGTAGCCATTGATTCAGATCCCAATTAATAACTGACTCTGAAAAAACATATTTTTCACATTTTTATATATGTAGATTGCCTGGATAGGGATCTTACAGTGAAATTGGTGTGCATTTTAATTTTTCCATTTCTACAATATGCAGAATTATGTCCTGAATATGTTTAATAGGTAACTTTGTTTACTCAAAGGCTTGCAAATACAGCCACTGAATCCAAATGGACTGGAAATGAGCAAGTAAGAATAGTTGTGATAGGATTTACACAGAAAGGGGGTTGGGTAGAAAACACTCAGGAAAGGAATAAACCATTTCCAGTCAACAGGGGGGAAAGTAGATGTGAGAATTAAAAAGGAGATGAGATTCAGTGTTTAGTTCAGAAGTATGCTCAATATGGGGAGTCCTTATGTATTTTTTTAATCATCAAAAATTTTACAAAATAGGTGTCCAGAAAACCTCTTTAATCTATATTTCAATTTATGTAAAACTTGGTTACTACATGAAATATCCCTGATGTCTTTTTCTACAAGAATTAATCCAAATTAGAACATTTTCCCTTTTATAATTGACATATTGTCCCATTCTTTCTTAACAACCTTTTATTCTCATGTTTTCTGCCTCAAAGTTGCCCCAGACACTCTGAAGAATTGTTACAAACAGGACCAAGACCTGTAACCTCATGGGCATTAAAATTCCAATAACTCACAATAAATTTGCCATTGGAGGACCCATCACATGTAGGAACGTGAATAAAATGCACTTCAGCTGAAACTGGCAGCAAATCATGATAGGAGTCTCTCTATTAAAACAACATTTATGGTAATTTCAGGTGTCTGCCTTGAATGATTGGTTGCTCCAGTGCCCTCTTCCTTCATATTTTGGCTTGCTTCCCTTTGGATGTTTTAGGCAAGTCACACCTCCGTGCTATGCCTGCACTTCAGTGTCTGCATTTGTGCCTGGTCATTTCTCTAGAGGGACTACTGAATCCAAATGATCTGAGTCTCCACTTAATCAGGAAAAAAGAAAACCAGGGTGAGAAAGGAACAGCTGATAGAGAAAAAGTTCAGTCCTGTTGGTCAGAAAAGGTTTCAGTCTATAGCTTTAAGTTTTTATTATCCCATCTTGCAAAGGGGATATAACATCAGATCTCCTCTTATCCCTCCCACCCTTGATTCTGTGCTCCACGTTTATCTCCTAAGAAGTAGCAAACAGCATTTGAGAATAAACATGTGTCAAAACTGCAGTAGTCGGAAGTGGATGTGGCTCAAGCGATTGAGCTCCCACCTACCACATGGGAGGTCCCTGGTTTGGTTCCCGGTGCCTCATAAAGAAGGTGCAAAGGGCAGGCACAGCAAGCTGACACAAGATGACACAATAAGAAACATAAGAAGAAAAACATAATGAGAGACACAACAAAAAAAGCAGGGAGCAGAGTTTCCCAGTGCCTCCTAAAGAAGACAGCAAGCTGACACGACGGGCAGGTGCGGCGAGCTGACGCAACAAGACGATACAACAAGAGACACAGGGAGGAAAAGCATAATGAGAGACACAACAAAGCAGGGAATGGAGATTGCGCAAGCGATTAGCTGCCTCCCTCCCACATCGGAGGTCCCAGGTTCAGCTCCTGGTGCCTCCTAAAGAAACAAGGAAGACAAACAGATACAGCAGGTGCAAAACATTGAGGGGGTGGGGAGAAATAAATAAAATAAGTCTTTTTTAAAAATTAAAGTAGTCATAAGTGTTCTGACATGGAATTCAACAAAGACAAGATATGGAGAAGGTCTATTTCTCTTTTTCCTTCTCCAAGGATCTTACCTGTGTCTTTGGCCTCAAAAACCCTCCCCCATGTCTGATAGAAAGGAAAGGGGTTAAAAGTAACAGGTCACAGATCTTTATATAGATTTTATATAATAGATTTTTAGGGGTGGTATGTGGGGTTCAGGGTCATAGTTACTGCTCAGTTTACCTCTTTCTGGCCAAGCATGGTTAGTGGCACATGCTTTTGCAAAATTTGCACTCCCTTACATCACCAGAGTTTCTCTTAAAACACTTGCTAGTTCTTTTGAATTCCCTTAGAAAGCAGGAGTTGATTTTCAGCTACATCTTCTTTAATATTGCTCACTTTTAAGACATTTCCACTCATGTAGGGAAAGATGGAGTTTGACTTGTGTTTCTGACCTCAGAGTCACCTGGCATTTTAACTAATCTTCTTAGCATACACTGCACCTGTGTATTGTATTGGCTGAAAGCTTCTGAGTCACGCTCCAAAAGTGACTGATGATTCTCCCCAAATTGTTGAACAGTTGCCTGGAATTGCTTGTGCTGCTGCAAATGCCCAGGGGCCCACATGCTTTCCTTGTGTCATTCTCTTAATCTTTTTCTTTTTCTCTTAAGTTTCATTGAATCTACTCAACACGCACTACTAAACGTACAACACCTATAATAATCAAGCTTCAGAGTTTTGAAACATGTAATTGAACTCATACAAGAGAGAAGAAAACAAAACTTATGGGAAATTTGTGGATGTGAGAAGGAAAGAGAATGGATAGGTCTTTAACTTTATATCCAAGAAATGGATAAAAGAATTGGGAGATCAAAGCACAGTACTTCAGTGAGACCTCATAAATAAAGAATGTCCATAGATGGCATTAGTGGATATGAAAAATATGTACAAAGCAGGGAAACAGACAATAGACAGAAGGCCTCAAAGACTATTCACATATTTTACATACCTTTTCTGTTTATTTAAGTAATTGTTTTGTTATGTGTTTTGCAAACATTCCTTTGGGGAAAACTCAGAATACTGCTTGTAGGTTTATAAATGACCTTTCCTGCCAAGAAAGATGGAGACTTAGAGAAAGGGATTAGCAGTGTTAGTTGTTGTTAAGGCCTAATTTTGCAGAGCCAGACTGTATTTTGATAGGTGCAAAATTTCCATGTATTATTTACAAAGTGCTCCATTTCCAAAACCATAGAAAATCTCTTTCAACAGTAAGGGCGCTAATTCAGTAGTATCGGTTTCCTTTAAATGGGTCAAGATTATTTCAATATCCAGAGACATTAACAAAAAAATTCTATAGATGATACCTCAGAAACTCTCACTATTTAAATACCATTATCAATTATATGTGAATAGAGGCAAAAGATTCTTATTACAAACTCTATTTGCCATTTTTAACCAATAACTTCAATATCCTCTCCATCCAAAGAGTTTCATTCACAAAATATATTGATACAAATGTTGAGGTAAAATTGTAATGACTAATGTTAAATCTATTTACTGAACTTCTCAGTGGGTAGCATAGCATGTTACAGTAAAAATTGGAGTCAAAGAAATCTCAATTCCAGTTCCAGCTCTATTATTGACTAGATGTCGTTAGTCCTCAACAAAATATTAGCAAGCCAAATCTAACAACATATAGAAAGGATTATACACCATGATCAAGTAGGATTTATCCCAGGAATGCAAGGGTTGACATCTGAAAATGAATTAATATTATACACCATATTAATAGAATAAAGGACAAAAACATATAAGGATTTGACAAAATCTAACACCCATTCATAATAAAAACTTCAACAGAGTTGGATTAGAAACAAGTTTTCCTCAATCTGAAGAACATCTACAAAAAGCCTATAACAAATACCATACTTAAAATTAAAAGACTGAATGTCCCCTCCCTCCTCCCTCCACCCATGGTCAGAAAAAAGCAAAGAATATCTAATCTTGACTCTTCATTCAATATTGTACTGGAGATTCTAGCAAGTGCAATCAGCAAGAAAAAGAAATTATAAGTATTCAGATAGGAAAGAAAGAAGTAAATTAATCTGTTAACAGATTATATGTTTTATATGCAGAAGAGCCTAAGGAATCCCCCCAAAAATCTGTTATGACTAATAAACAAGTACAGTAAGGTCAGAGGATACAAGATCAATATACAAAAATCAATTGTTTCCATATAGTAGTCATGAGAATATGAAAATGAAATTAAGAAAACAATTATATTTACAGAAGCATCAAAAAGAAAAAAGTGGAGTGAGTGTAGCTCAATGGTTGAGTGTATACTTGACACGTATGAGGTCCCAGGTTCAATCCATGGTACCTCTTAAAAAAAAAAAAAAAAAGAAAGAAAGAAAAGAAAGAAGTGACTGTATTTAATATCACTGGATTGTATACTTGAAAGTGGTTAAAAACAAGTAATTTTAGGATGTATACATGTTTACCAGAATAGAACTGTCCAAAACAAAGTGTGAACCCTAATGTAAACTATGGATTATAGTTAATAATATAATTACAATAATAGTGTTCATCAATTATAACAAAGGTACCACACTAATACAAAATGTCAATAATATAGAAAACTGTTGGGGAGGTATATGGGAACTCTGTACTTTCTGCATGGTTTCTATGTAAACCCAGAACTATTCTAATAAAAAAGGAATAAAGTACTTAGGGAAAATTTTGTATAAAAAAATGTGAGCTTAAAACAGTGAAAATTACAAAATATTATTGAAAGAAATTAAAGAATATCTAAAGAAATGGAAAGACATCCATGTTCACATATTGGAAATCTTGACTTAATATTACTAAGATGATAACACTTCCCAAATTTATCTAAAGATACAGTACAATCCCTATGAAAATCCTGTCAGACTTTTTGTTTGCAGAAACTTACAAGCTGATCCTAAAATTTAAAAAAAATACTCAGGATAGTGAAAATGATTTTTCAAAATAAGAACATAGTTGGAGAACTTTCACATCCCACTTGCAAAACTTACTATAATACTAGTTATCAAGACAGTGTGGTACTGGTAGAAGGACAGATACATAGACCAATGAAATGAATTGAAAATCCAGAAATAAACCCTTATGGTTATGGTCAATGTAATAAATTGCCAAGACAATTCATTGAGGAAAAATAGTCTTTCAACAAATGGTGCTAGGACAATTGGTTATCCACATACAAAATGATGGACTTAGGCTCTTACCATACACCATACACAAAAATTAATTCCAAGTGGCTCATACACTTAAATGTAACCTCTAAAACAATAAAACTTTCAGAAGAACATATAGGAGAAAATGTTCAAGACCTTGTGATAGGCAAAGATTTCTTGATGTGACATCATGGCATCAAAATCATGGTCCATAAAAGAAAAATTTGAAAAATTAGATCTTGTGAAAAAGCAGAACATTTGCATTTCAAAAAATACCATAAGAAAACAAAAACACAAGTAAAATACTAAGAGAAAATATTTATAAAACACATATCTGATAAAGGACAAGTATCCAGAATATACGAAGGACTTTTACAACTCAGTAATAGGAAGACAAAGACCACAATGAAAACAAATGGCCAAAGATTTGAATAGACATTTCAACAAAGAAGATATACAAATAGTTAATGAGCATGTAAAAAGATGTACAACATCAGTTTTTGGGAAACACAAATTGAAATTTCAAAGAGATGACATTTCACACTTGCTAGAATGGGTATAATAAAAAACACAAGACAAAAATGAATGTTGGGGAGGACTTCTGGGGAAGATGGCAGAGAAGGAAGCTCCAGGACTCAGTCCTTCCACCAAAACAGCCTTTAAGCAGTAAGGAAGTGTCTAAAACAACTGTTCTGGGTCTCCAGAGGCCAGGAGAACAATGTATAGCATCCAGGGAAGAGCAGGAGGAAGAGGCTGGTAAACTATGGTAAAGAATAGTTTCTCTACTGTGGTGGCTTCCTGTGCCCATCCCACACACCCATGGCAGGGACCATCCCTGGCTAGCTTGCTAGTGACTGAAAAGGACGTAAAAATCCTCTTCCCAAAGAACAGGGCTGATTGTGTCTTTTGATTAGCATATTTGGACTGCTGGATCCTAGCACTGAGCTACTGTTCTAACCTTTCCCAGCCAAAGGTTGTAGCAGGCATTGTTTCAATCCCATCCCCAACAGGGAAGGAGGGAGTGGCGATTTAAAGACACAGAACTTCCTCAGGGTTGCAGGGAACAGATTGCTGAAGGGTTGCATTTGATTGGCAGGCCAGGAAAACACAGTTTTGAGGAACAGTCAAAGGGGCTTTTGGCATCCTTCCTGAACCCCTCTTCAGGGCACTTTGGAGGTAGGCTTTGATCCCTTTGTGGGTCCATGACCCTGTTTGGCACAGAATACTAACTTGGGAAAGTTGTCTCTTGGGGTGACCCTCCTCCCAGAATTTTCCATTCAGGCAAAAGCAGCTAGAGACAATGAAAGGAGTATAAAAATCTGTAGAAGCAAAACAAAAACAAACAGAACAGATTAATATTCCCAAAGAAGGAACAGAGGAAAGGAACCTTTCTCCTGGAGGTGAAACAATTGCACAAAAATTGCAATCTTAAAAAGTGTACTTCATATCCAGGGCAAGAATCAGATCAAGAAGAGCTGAAAAAAATCTGATCACTTAAATACAGGCTATTCTAATGGTCTAGAATAAGGCAGACTAAGTATCAAAGAAGAGCATTAAACAAAGCAAATCAACAATAATTCCCTAGGCAAGGGGGAGAGACTGACCTTCAGGGTAAACTCACCAAGATAATCAGATAAATCCACAGACATAAGCAAAAAAAAAAATTACAAAACATCCTAAGAAACAGAAAGATATGACCCAGTCAAGGGAACAAATTAAAACTTCAGAGGAGACACAGAGTTTGGAACATCTAAGGAAAAATGTTCAAACAAATACCCTAAATCAATTCAAGGAGATGAAGGAAAATATGGCTAAAGAGATAAATGATATACAGAAGACAATGTATGAGCATTAAGAAGAAATTAAAAGTAGAAAAAGAAACATAACAGAAATTATGTTGATGAAAGGTATATAGAAGAGATTTAAAATATACTAAAGGCACAGGAAGCGGCTGTGGCTCAATCAGTAGGGCTCCCGTTTACCATATGGGAGGCCCCGGGTTCGGTTCCCGGGGCCTCCTGGTGAAGGCAAGCCCACCCGCATGGCGTGGTTAGCTGACCCAGCAAGCACAAGCAGCAAGGGGGGGATAAATGAATAAATAAATAAAAATCTTTAAATATATATATATATTTTATATACTAAAGGCATACAACAGCAGATTTGAACAGGAAGAAGAAAGAATCAGTGAACTAGAACACAGGACAAACAAAATCTTAAAAAGAAAAGAATGGAAAAAATTGAGCAGTGTCTCAGGGATTTGAATGACAGCACAAAGCACACAAATATATGTATCATGGGAATCCCATAAGGAAAAGAGAAAGGAAAAGGGGCAGAAAGAATATTTGAGCAAATAATGACCAAATATTTCCCAACTTTTATGAAAGACATAAATATACATGTCCAAGAAGCACAACATAATCCAAACCAAATAAATCCTAATAGACATACTTCAATATACATGCTAATCAGAATGTCAAATGACAAAGCTAAAGAGAGAATTCAGAAAGCAGCAAGAGAAAAGTGACTGATCACATACAGGACATCTTCAATAAGACAAAGTGCCAATTTCTCATCAGAAACCATGGAGGCAAGAGGGCAGTGGTTGATATATTTAAGGTACTGAAAGAGAAAAACCGCCAGCCAAAAATTCTTTATACATCAAAAGTGTCCTTCAAAAATGAGGGAGTGTTTAAAATATTCACAGATAAACAGAAACTCAGAGAGTTTGTCAACAAGAAATATACCCTGAAAGAAATACTAAAGGGAGTTCTGTAGGCTAAAAGGAAAAGACAGGAGAGAGTAGCTTGGAGTAGTGTGACGAAATGAAGATTATCAGTAAAGGTAACTAACAGAGTAAAAAGAGAGGCAAAAAATATATGGCATATAAAAACCAGAGGATAAAATAGCTGAAATAAATACTGCCTTTACAGTAATAACACTGAATGTTAATAGATTAAACTCCCCAATCAAAAGACACAGATTGGCAGAACGGATAAAAAAGCATGATCCAAGTATAAGCTGTTTACATGAGGCACACCTTAGACCCAAAGACACAACTAGGTTGACAGTGAAAGTTTGGAAAAAAAGATATTCCATGCAAATAGTAACCAAAAAAGAACTGGGGTAGTGTGATGGTTAGGCTAATGTGTCAACTTGGCCAGGTAATTGTGTCCAGGTGTTTGTTCCAGCAAGCACTCGGCTAATTGTAATACAAGAGCATTTATGGACTTCAGTCACCAGTGAGTTTACTGCGTGGATGGCTGATTACATCTACATCAATCAGGGAGATTACATCACCAATGGGTGACGCTTTTATCCAATCAGTTGAATGACTTAAAAGGGGAAGTGATTTCAACATTCAGAGAGAATTTCCCAGCTTGTCATTGGACAGGCAACTTCTCCCAGAAACTTATCAAGGACCTTTCATTGGACTTTCATCAGAGCCCCTGGTTTGCAGCCTGCCTGCGGAACCTGAACTTGTGTATCCCCATGGTCGCGAGAGATTCTTTTAAAATCTCATATTATTGACAGATATCTCCTGTTGATTCTGTTTCCAAGAGAACCCTGACTAATACAGGTAGGTATACTAATATCAGAAAAAATAGACTTTAAATGCAAAACTGTTGTAAGAGACAAAGAAGGGCACTGTATATTAATTAAAGGGGCAATCAATCAAGAAGAAATAGCAATAATAATATTTATGCACCTAACCAGAGTGCCCTAAAATACATGAGACAAACACTGACCATACTGGTGGAATAGGCACGTCTACATTCATTTTACCACCATCATCAATAGATAGAACGTCTAGATAGAAGACCAATAAGGAAACAGAGAACTTGAATAACTTGATAAATACACTAGACCTAACAGATATTTGTAGAACAGTGCATCCCAAAACAGTGGGATATACATTATTCCCAAATGTAGACCACATGTTGGGTCACAAAACAAGTCTCAATAAATTTAAAGTGAATGAAATTATACAAAGCACTTTCTCTGACCATAATAGAATGAAGCTGGAAATCAATAACAGGCAAAGAACTGGAAAATTCACAAATATTTGGAAGTTAAACAGCACACACTTAAACAATCAGTGGTTCAAAGAAGAAAGTGCAAAGAAAATCAGTAAATATCTCAAGACAAATGAAAATGAGAACACAACATATTAAAACCTGTAGGACAAAGAGGAGCGGGTGTAGCTCAAGTGGTTGAGTGCTTACTTCCCATATATGAGGTTCCGGATTTGAACCCCGGTACCTCCTAAAAACAAAACAAACAAATGAAAAAACCAACTACCATTGGGGAATGGATGTAGCTCAGTGGATGAGTGCCTGCTTCCCATGTATGAAGTCCTAGGTTCAATCCCCCATACCTCCTTAAAAAAAAACAAAGAAACAAACAAACAAAAAACCTTATGGGATGCAGTGAAGGCAGTGCTGAGAGGGAAACTGGGAAATTATAGCTCTAAATACATACATTGAAAAAGAAGAAAGAGTGAAAATCAAAGACCTAACTGCACACATGGAGCAACTAGAAAAAGAACAGCAAACTAACCCCAAAACAAGCAGAAGGAAAAAATTAACAAAATTAGAGCAGAAATAAATAAAATTGGGAATAAAAAAACCAAAGTTGGTTCTCTGAGAAGATCAATAAAATTGGCAAACCCTTAGCTAGACTAACAAAGACTAGATGTAAAAGGACTTGTACATTAAAAACTATAAAACAGTGCTAAAACAAACAAACAAAGAAACAAAAAAACCTAAATAGATATAAGGACATTCCATGTTCTTGGATTGGAAGACTAAATACCATTAAGATGTCATCTACCCAAATTGATTTACAGATTCAATGCAATCCCAATCAGAATCCAAACATCCTACTTTACAGAAATGGAAATGCTATTTATCAAATTTATTTAGGAGGGTAATGGTCCTGAATAGCCAAAACATCTTTAAGAAGAGGAATGAAGTTGGAAGAATCACACTTCCTGACTTTAAAGCATATTACAAAGCTACAGTGGTCCAAACAGCATGGTGTTGACACAAGGATAGACATATTGGCCAATGGAATTGAAATGAGAGTTCATGAATAGACCCTCACGTCTATGGCTAATTGATTTTTACAAGGCTGCCAAGTCCACTCAATGGGGAAAGAATAGTTACTTCAACAAATGGTTCTGGGAGAACTGGATATCTGTATGCAAAGGAATGGAAGAGGATCCCTATCTCACACCATATAAAAATTTACCCAAAATGCATCAAAAACCTAAATATAAGAACCCGGACTATAAAACTCCTAGGAGAAAATGTAGGGAAGCATCTTCTAGATCTTGTGGTAAGCAAAAGTTTCTTAGACTTTACACCCAAAGCACAAGCAAAAAAAAAAAAAAAAAAAAAAATTAGATAAATGGGACCTCCTCAAATTTAAAAACTTTTATACATCAGAGGACTTTGTCAAGAAAGCAAAAAGACCACCTACTCAATGGGCAAAACCACATATCCAGTAAGAGTTTAATATCCAGAATATATAAAGAAATCCTACAACTCAACAATAAAAAGACAAACTACCCAATTAAAAAATGGGCAAAAGACTTGATTAGACAGTTCTCCAAAGAGGAAATATAAATGACTAAAAAGCACATAAAAAGATGCTCAACATCACTAGCTATTAGGGAAATGCAAACCAAAACCACAATAAGATATCATTTCTCACCCACTAGAATAGACACTATGAAAAACCCCAGAAAATTACAAGTGTTGAAGAGGTTGTGGTGAAATGGGGACCCTCAATCATTGCTGATGGGAATGTAAAATGGTGCAGCCACTGTGGAAGACAGGTTGGCTGTTCCTCAGGAAACTAAGTATAGAATTACCATATGATCTGGCAATCCCACTACTAGGTATGTACTCAGATGAACTGAAAGCAGGGAAGCAAACAGATATTTGCACACCAATTTTCATAGCGGCATTATTCACAATTGCCAAAAGATGGAAGCAACTCAAGTGTCCATCAACTGATGAATGGATAAACAAAACATGTTATATACATACAACAGAATATTATTCATCTGTTAAAAGAAATGAATTCCTGACGATTGTGACAACACAGATGAACATTGAGCATATTATGTTGAATGAAATAAGCCAGACACAAAAAGGACAAATATTGTATGATTGAATTGTTATGAACTAATTATAACTGGCAAACTCATGGAATTAGAGTCTGAAATATAGGTTGCCAGTAGATAGACTAGGGTTAGGGAATGGGAAGTTGATACTTAACTTGTACAGATTTTCTATATATGCTATGGTCAAGTTCTGCAAAAGGATGGTGGTGATGATAACACATTGTGAGTATAGTAACAGCCCTGAACTAGGTGAATATGGTTAAAAAGGGAGACTCTAGGATGTATATAAAAATTTGAAGGATGAAACATAGGACTGCGCAACACAGTGTACACTAATGTAGATGAATGACTATAGTTAATAGTACGAGTAAAAGAATGTTCTTTCATGTATTATACAAATGCACAACACTAATAGTGTGGTATATAGCAAAAAAATACACCTAGTGTAAACTATGGATGATAGTTAATAGTATTATTTTAATAATCTTTCATCAAATGTGGCTATTGTTAAAAAACAGTACAATTATGCAAAAGTGCTATCATCAATTGTAACAAATGTTCCACACCAATGCAAGGTGACAGTGGTGGGAGCTGTGGGAATCCTGTGTTTTATGCATGATTGTTTTGTAAACTCACAACTTCTCTTATTTAAAAAATGATGACTGCTGACAAGATGTGGAGATCAGGGACACTCATAAACTGCTTGTAGGAACATAAAATGGTAGTCATTTATAAAACAATTTGGCAAGTTATTAAAAAGTTAAAGATAAATTTACCATATGACCCAAAAATTCCACTGCAAGGTATCTACTCAAGAGAAATGAAAACATACATCCATACAAAGAGTTATACATAAATGTTTGGAGAATCATTATTCCTAACAGCCAAAATCGGATACAACCTAAATATCAATCAACTGGTGAATATGGAGAAAAACTGTGGTGTATCCATGCATTAAAATATTCAGCAATAAAAATGAATGAACTGCTGATACATGCTATGACATGGATGAACCTCAAACACATTATGCTAAGTGAAAGAAGCCAGAGACAAAAGACCATATATTAGATTATTCCATTTATATGAAATATTCAGATAATGCTTATCTGTGGAGATAGAAAGTAGATTGGTGTTTGCTTGGAGCAGGGGATGGGAATAGGGGTTAATAATAAAATTAGGCATAAGTGGAATAATGAAAATGTTTAAAACTGATTTATTTTAAAGTTTCTAAAATTTGTTTAATTTACTGAAACATCACTGAATATTACCACTTGATATAGGTAAATTTCATGACATGGACAATATGCCTCAACAAAGTTGAAAAATCATTATTTATAACCTTAGAGAGATAAGATTGGAAACTTCCAGCAGGAAGAGAATAATACACACACACAAAAAAAAAAACACGTGAAAATCTAGATAACTCTTAGAAATTAAAATGTTTTAAGGAGAAATGCATAACTCGATAAATGGTTTTGAAGATAAAGCTGACAAAATCTCCAAGAAAGCATAAAATAAGAGATGGAAAAAAGAGAGGAAAAAAAAAAAAAACATAATAAAAGCAGAGATTTGAAGGCACAGTATTTGAAAAATAGGGTTTCTACAATGAGAGAACTAAGAAATAGAAAGGGATGAAATAATGAAATAATTTTTAGGAATGAAAAATATGATGTGACAGTCTGAAAGGGTCCAACACAATATAATAAATTAGACTCTACCAAGCGCATTATTATAAAAGGTCAATTATTTGGGGTTAGAATATTTTTCAAAGTTCCAGAGAGGGATAAAAGAAACCAGAATGGCTTTGGTATTCCTGATAGCAACAGTGGAAGTTAGAAAGTCGTGGAGGAACCTTCAAAATTCTGAATGAAAATTATTGTCATTCTACAATTTTATACCCAAACTGTCAATCCACTGTGCAAGCAGAATAAAGATATTTTTAGACATATGAGATTTCAAAATATTTATCTCCCATGCACCTTTTATCAGGAAGCCAATTGTTGATGTACTTCACCAAAGAACAAATGAAGAAAGAGAAATAAGAACAGAGAGATCCAACACAGTATAGAGACAAAGGAAATTCCTGAGATGATGACTGGGGATCCCAAGATTACAGATATGCACAAGTATTTAGGACAAATATTCTACATTGGAAAATGTCTGAAGAATCTGGAAGAGATATTTTCAAGGGGACAAAATTAATTAAAATTACCTGATGCATCTTAACTTCTTGAGAGTAAATTTAGACAACTGGTAGAGAATTTGTTGTTGAATTTTTAAAAACAATTCTATTGAGATATATTCACATGCCATACAATCATCCTAAAGTGTACATTCAATGGCTTTTGGTATAATCACAGAGTTGTGCATTCTTCACCACAATAATATTGCAGCATTTCATCACTCCAAAAAGAAAAAGCCCCTATCCCCCAGTAGTCACTTCTCAATCCCTCTATCCCTCCCCTGCCATGCACATCTGCCAGTGCCAACTCCATCTCTATAAATCTATCCACATTTATAGTTTACATAAATGGATTTAAATAATATGCAGTACTTTAGGTCTTGTTTCTGTTATTTAGCATAATTCTTTTTTTACAATTGGTGAAAAAATATTAATATATTACTCCACTACAGTACATAGTCTGCTTTAGATATATCTTTTTTGCTGCTGAATTTGAGTAAATACTTTTTTAAGACAATGCTAATTATTTACTCCATAGATAATCAAGAGTTTTTCAGGCAGGAGGAGAAAAGTAATCATAGTTCACGAATTATCTCAGCTCTAAACAATATTTACAGAGCCATAATAATGCAAACACTGAATTTTTATCTAGATGAATTTAGACTGATGGGAGGAGGAGATGGTGTATATCTATGTTTGGGAATAGGACAAAGGAAAGCTAAACCTGCAGTTTCCATAATGAGAAATATATAGACAACACTTAAAAGCAATTAAAGCATGTTATTTAGAGTTACAGAAGTCAACACCCATGAATCAACTAAGAGGGTTGAAATTCAATTACCTCTGGTGAAAGGGAAAATAGTAGTGAGGGAGCAAGAGCACTGTTGTTTTGTTTAACAAACCTAATAGAATTGTTTGACTTTTAAAACATCTGCAGGTATAACTTTGAGAAAATCAACTTTTTTTTAAAGAAAGGAAAAACTAGAACAATTGTAACCCTGACATTTGTCTCACAAAATGGCTCTATCTCCTTTTCTGTGATTCTAGTGTAGAAGGAAGCTGGAAATAAATACTTTGGACAGAAATATGAGGCATTTTTTTTCTTCAGTGAGTTGTTGGAGTCATCATGGTGTCTTGCTGAGGAGGGGGCAGCTAAGGAGGAAAAGCAGAAGTTGATCTCAAGAGCAGGTGCAGTTTCTTATTTAAGCTAACAAATGGTTGTTATAGTAAATCTACAATGTCTTCAATAATTTGCTAATTTTTCTTCCATTTTCTAGAGATGTCTACATTTTCCTCATTGATAAACCTTCAATTTCCCAAGAGACAAATTTAGGTGCAATCCAATAACATTTTGTCTTTTAAGTTGACATAAAATAACAAAATATTAATAAACAATGAGCCATCATCTACTAGTTAACAAACTCTAACTGCAAGAAGGGAAATGTAGGAAGATAGCAAGCCTTTTTTTTTTTTCATTTTTCATTTTTTCATTTTTCTTAAATCAAAAGTTAAACATGGTTGAGTTTATTCATTTGAGTGAATTTAAGTATTTTTCCTTTTACCTTTAGGGCTGTACAATTGTACAATCTTACTTCAATTTTATAGACAATTTTATTTTTTCAATTGATTTTAAAATCAATGAGAAAAATTATCCCATTTTGGATACCTTTCAATATTGAAGTCTTGAACATTTAAAAGGCAAATAATCTACCTCCAAGTCAGTAACAATTTATCTTCTAAGTTCTTTTTTATTTTTAATGCATTCTCCTTATTCTTCCTGATAAATATACAAAAAAAATATTTGTGCTGTTTGGTTTTCCTGGAAACACGATTTAGCTTTCTGTTTTAGTTTCCTAAAAACTGCTGGGAGCAATATACCAGAAATGGGTTGGCTTTTATAATGGGGATTTATTAGATTAAAAGCTAACAATTCTGAGACTGTAAAAATGTCCAAATCAAGGCATCATAAGAGATGCTGTCTCCTGAAGGTCTGCTGCTGGCAATCCTGGACTCCTTCTACCTGTCAAGGCACACGGAAATAAATACCTGCTTCTTTTCCAGGTCTCATTGCTTCAACCTCTGGCTGCTCCTTCTGTGGCTTTTCTCTCTCCCAGGTTCCTCTCTGAGCTCCTGAGTTCCTTCTCTCCATCACTACTACTTTTTCTCTCTGTGTCTCCATGTCTTCAAACCCAATGGCAATTTTAGTCTTCATCTCAGCTTTTGACAATGTTAACTCACACCTTTTCATAAAATAAACTCTCCCAGTGAGTACCATCATGACCCACATTCTCCTGGTTTTCCTCCAACTGGTTTTGTGGCTCCTTCTTGGTCCCCTCGATGTGTTCTCCACCCAGCCATTCAAATGTCAGAGCTCCTCAAGTCTCAAATGTCAAAGCTCCTCAAGACCTCTTTCCTGTCTCTCTCTCTTTCTCTAGACCAGCTCATATCATCTATATGCCAATGACTGCCCAAGACAAAAGCTTTTCCTTAACCTCTTAGCAAAACAGTAGCTATGACCTGCAGGCAAGAACAGATATCAAAAGGCCCTACATATTTTTAATTGAAAACCCCAGATTCATTTGTGAGGCCAACCCCATTGGGATTCACATCCCTGATTATTTGTTACCTTCTGTATTAGTCAGCCAAAGCAGTGCTGATGCAAAATATCAGAAATCTGTTGACTTTCATAAAGGGTATTTATTTGGGGAAGAAGCTTACAGTTACCAGGCCATAAAGCATAAGTTACTTCCCTCTCCAAAGTCTGTTGCCACATGTTGGAGCAAGATGGCTCCAACGTCTGCCAAGGGTTCAGGCTTCTTGTGTTCCTCTCTTCCCGGGACTTGTTTCTCTCCAGCTGCTGTGCTCTCCCCACAAGGCCAGCTGTAGACTATCAGGCAAACGGCTCTAACTGCCACACTTTCAAAACCCCAAGCCTCTGTGGAGTGAGTATAGCTCAGTGACTGAGCACCTGCTTTGCGAGTACAAGGTCCTGGGTTTAATCCCCCATACCTCCTAAAAAAACAAAAACAAAAAAACCCAAACCCAAGCCTCTTAAATCATCAATCATCACTCAGATACAATGATAATGATAGTTATAGATCCTTTAATCTGACCTAATCATCCCCCTTCCTGCCTCCTAAACCTTTGCACTCTGCCCTCAATAACTCATGATATGTTATCAGAAAACTTTTCAACTTTACCTTTTTTCCCTAATTAAAATCTCAATATCCCCTGAGGATTCTATTTCTATTGCAGCCCTTTCAAGTAGATACTTCTTTTTCTCTTATTCCTTACTTATCTTTGAGCCCAGAGTAAGATAGTTAACCTCTTGCTCCCTGTTGCTGATTTCAGAGCATTTTTCCTCCCACTTCCTTAAAAACCCCATCTCCTTTGAAATTTAGGGCATCACATTTGACAACCTGCTACCACTCTTTGCTCTCATCGAGCGAGATGCTGGCAGTTCCCTTCATTAATTTATCATTTAACACCTGACCCACGTTTCTTACCATACCGAATCCTATGACTACTTTTACTTCAACTTGGAAATAAATGATCTACCCAATACCGTTTTGTCTCTGTTCCTTGATTTTAGTAATCTTTCCTTCCACTCTTCCTTCATTCCATAGTCCTTATCACAAAAAGCTGAGTGCCCTCTGAAATATGGATATCAAAAACCCTAATCTCTGATACCACCTCTAATACTTTCACTTGGGCATTTCATTGACTTCATCAGACTGATACCTAGCTATTCCTCTCAAGTCCTCAATTCCATCCTTACCAAATTTAGATTCCATGATCCAGTATTACAATCACTCCCTTTCAAATTACTTTAATGCCTTCCATCTGTCTGACAAACTCTACCTCATTTAACCCATTTTTCTACCTACTTTGTGTATGTACCTAGCAACTGAATATTGCTGAAGGAAAACACACAACCATGCCTAATAATCTCTTTTTAATTTCATGGCCACAAAACTCAAATGGTTATGCATTACTTTTCAGAAATGCTTTTAATCTTCCTTAATACATTCACACTCCCTCTCTTTATGCCATCTCTTCTCTCTGCAAACCTGCTTCACTTCCTTCTCCACCAACATTTTCAGCATCTTGCTTCATTCCTCACTGAGAAACAAAAGCAATCAAATAGGAGCTGCTTTGCCTTCTTACCACTGCAACTTCCAACCTACCTGCATCTGTAGTTATACTCTCTACCTTTCCTCCTGGTACAATAAAGAAAGTGTCTCTCCTCCTCTCAAAAGCTAACCCCCCCCCACTTGTGTTCCTGCTCCCTTCCCTTCTTGTTTACTCAAGGATTTTGCTCCGATAATTACCCCTAATCTCCCTGACATCATCATTTCCCTCTCTCCTAATCATTCCCATGATCATAAAATCATACACTAGTATTGCTTATCTCAGAAGATAAACCTTCCTTGATCCCTAATCTATGCACACTCCTCCAAATGCCACCCTATCTCTCTGGTTGCCCATAGTCACTGGTTCCACTTCCGCACCTCACTTTAACATGTTCCACTGAACACTTTTGTCAAGATCACCAGTGACTTCTCTGCTGCTTGCTTTTTTTTTTTTAATCTATTTTATTGATACTTATTAATAAAGCATGCCATTCATCCAAGGTGTAAAATCAATGGTATTTGCTATATCACATAGTTGCGCATTCATCACTTTAATCATTATTAGAGCATTTTCATTATTTCAATAATAATAATAAACAAAAAACAGACAAACAAATAAGAAAATTCCTCACCTCTCACTCTCCCTATGCTTCCCCCACTGTACATAGCTGCTGTTTCAGGCTATTCTATCCAAAGTGCATAATCAATGGCTTTTAGTATCATCACGATGTTGTATAGTCATCATCTTAAAAAGTTTAGATCAGTTTCACTACTCCAAAAAGAAAGACTCCAAACCTCTTAGCATTCCTTCCTCAGACCTACATAACAACCAATCTCCTTTCATCTTTATGAATTCATTTATATTTACATTTTATATAAATGGAATCATACAATATGTTCTGCTGCTTGTTTTAATGGTTAATCCTCTGTTTTATATTATTATATTTCTCAGTATATTCAATACAAGAATCACTCCATTCATTTAGAAATTCTTACTTCTCTTAGTTTCAAGACAAAACATTTACCCAGTTTTTCTCCTACCTCACTGGTTGCTCCTTATTGAGTCTCATTTCTAACTCTTCTTTCTCTGTTCTTCCTAAAGCTATTGGAGAACTTTGAGGTTTTAAGACTCTGCTTTTCCATCTACACACTCTTATTGGGTAATTCATCCAATCCTGTTACTGTATATATGCCAGTAACTCACAAATTTATACCACCTGCTCTTCCTTTTTTCCTGCTCTACAGGCTTATATATTTGCTTCTTTGAAATGTCCTCTTGAATTTCTAATGTGCATCTCAAGTGTTACATATCTAAAATTCACCTTCCCCAGCTCAGTAAATGGTGTCAACATCTGCTCAATTCCCCAAACAAAAACAATGTAGTAGTCACCTTTGGTCCCTCTTTTCCTCACCCCACTGTCCAATAAACTAACAAGTCCTATAAGCTCTGCCTTTAAAACATAATGCTTCTATATTCTTAGTACATAGGATATGCCTTGCATATAACCATTGCTCAAAAAAATATTTGCTTTAATGAACTGAATAAATAATTCCCAAATTAAGGTCTTCAACCTAGTCATTTCCTCTTAGCTCCAGACACATGTTTGAAATGAACTTCAAATCGACACTATTCCCCATCCAGATGCTCAAGCAAAGACCTGGGAGATGCCTATTCTAAGCCTTCTCACTCCACCCACAGTCACCAAAACTTGTAGGGTTATCTCCTAACAAGTCCTCCCACCCATCCCCACCCATTACATAGGTAAGCCTTGTCAAGGCTCTTGTCATGACTCAATCTGGTCACTACTGTTGCCTCCGAATTGGGATCCCTGCCTTATTTTGGCCCTGCTCCAATTCATCCTCCACCAAGGTGCCAGAGCTGTCTGTTGAGAATACAAATCTGACCTTGTCACTTCTTTTCCTCAATGGCTCTTAAGCGTTAAGGATAAAAAGTTCAAATCCCTTAGCTCAGTGGAAGGCCCATTCATATTCTGGCCATTTTCTAATGACCCTTTTAGCCTCCTTTCCTTCCATTTTTCAAAGCGAACACAGCCAAACAGAATGATCAGTTTGCCTCCTGTGTGGTGCTATTTCTGGCCTCTGGGCCTTCCCACATGCTCTTACTCTGAATGTCCTTCCCTCCTGTATAGGTCCAGCTGGTACTTATTTATTCTTCAAAGCTTAGCTCAAGAGTCACCTCCTCCAGGAAGCCTTCCCTGAACCTGTAGGCAGATTAGATTCCCTCATTAGTGCCAGCACAGCAGTGTCAGAATGCACCAAACACAACAGAGTTTACCTATGTTTCTCCAAACACTGGAAGCTCTGTGA
Source organism: Tolypeutes matacus (assembly GCA_026826555.1). Taxonomy (NCBI): domain Eukaryota; kingdom Metazoa; phylum Chordata; class Mammalia; order Cingulata; family Chlamyphoridae; genus Tolypeutes; species Tolypeutes matacus. The sequence goes on from JAKSZT010053888.1 coordinate 14,517,630, forward strand.
GCTGTGGTACTTTGCCTCATGCTGCTTCTAGTCTAGCACCTACTCCAGTGCTTTGCATGCAATAAGCATGTTTTAAAAGCGTCACTACCTGACGCTGAGCAAATAGACTTAGGAATTTGGCCTACACATTCTCAAAATGAGAGACGATTAAAAGAAAAAACATAAATAGAACCAGACTTTACTCTCTAGATTTCTTTTGAGATTGGAAGGAAAATGCTGCCTTATTTTTATATTTGCTATAACCAAGCTAGATAACACTTTAAGAAAACACCGTGAGCTTTCTAGAAATGTGGGAAAGTAATGCAGTTAACTTTATTTAAACAGAAATTATTCCTATTAAACCCTAGCTGCCTTGCATGCCTCATTCTCATGAAGAAGCTTACAGAAATGTTGTATTCAGGAACTCTTTGTATGTATGTTACGACCGGACTTTGATAGCAAAAGAGGTATGTGATGTCATATTTGTAATGTAGCTAACCAGGCAAAGTGAAAAGAAGAATTGAGCAATTCCTTGGTGAATGAAATCAGCACAGATGAACTTCATACTTCAATCCAAAAAGTCCTTTTTTTTCCAGTGAAGTAGGTTATTTTAGACTGCATTATTTGAATAAATTAAATTCTCAATCTAAAATTTCTTTGGTAGCAGTGGTAAAAGTAATTTCAAAGATCATACTATTTTAGCTTTAGAAAGCTTTGCATTTTTTTCTCACAGCGTCATCATCCTTATACGTTTCCTTTTGGCTAATACTAAATGTAAGCTGCTTTCTTGAGCATTTCCCAGCCTACTGGCAAAAAGCTGCTTGCAAATGTAATGAATACGAGAGGAAGCGGGGGAGGGTGTTTAAAAATTGGCTCCACGTATTTCATTTAAAAATTGGGTTTGTCCCTTGACAAATATTTCCTAAACACCTACAATGTGCCAGACTCTGTGACTGACTCTGAGATAAAAAGATGATTGAACAATGCCCCTGCTTTCCAGGAATTCTCACTCTAGTCAGCAAAACATATCCATCTTCAGCCAGGTAAACTATTACATGATTAATGCTGCACTGGGAAGAATGAATAATGTACAATAAGGACAAGGAAGCCGGAGCTAGTCACTTTATGAAAAGAGCTGGGGGAAAAGAAGGGACAGGAGAGATTTCTCCAAAGATTTGACCTGACCTCTATGGGTACATAAAATTCCACCCCATGGAGAGTGAGTGGTTGAGAGCAGAAGGATGCCCCTGGCAGAAGTGACCAAAAGTCCTGCCAGGAGAAGGGCATCTCATGTTCACAAGTGATGAGCCATGGGCCAGAGCTCAGAGAAGGCACAGGGAGTAGCAGGGGATGGATCTGATACAGTAAGTTCATTTAACAACTGAATTTCCCAGGGTTCAGTCATTTTCAAAATAAATTTTGTCCTTAAGTAGTATGAGTTATGCAACTATTAACTTAATATTGCTTTAAATGACTCTCTTTCTAAAACTTAAATGGCTACTTTAGCTTCGTGTTAAGCCATAATATCCATGAAATTACACGTTTGAGGTACTAATCACATTTTTGTAATACCCATTAAAATAAGTAAGAACATATGTGAAATGCTTGGTGCAGTGCCACCTAAAATCATCTCTCCTGCCATCAGGGGCACATGCTCCATACCTGGGGAAATACTGCTTTTCATTAACATGTAACATGAAAAGAAACAGCTTTTACTATTAATTTTATTTTCCAAATGTGAAGGAAATGGGGAAAATGATGCTTCTGTGAAAAGATTGTCCTGTAAAGCAGTTTTGCAAACAGGTAACAGTTGAAAATGTTGAGAAACAAATGAGAAGAAAAGGAGTTAATTATAAGAGGCAAGAGGCCTCTTATAATATCAGAGGGATCACCTGATAGTACAGAGAGAAAAGTTCTATTTAGAGACAAGAATTCACTTGGAAGAGCAGACTGATGCATAACCTGAAATTGATTAGTTCTTATTTTGACCAGACACTAGAAGTGTACAGTCCAAATACAGTAGATACAATTTAATATCTATTTAAATTTAAATTTAATTGATTAAAATGAAAGAAAATTACATTTCAATTCCTCAGTCGAACTAGCCATATTTCAAGTGCTCAATAAGCATGCACTACTGGCTACTCTATTGGATGGAGCAGATACAAAACATTTCTATCATTGCAGAAAGTGCTCAAGGACAGACAGCGCTGCACTAGATCAAATAGGAAGCTGGAACTTCACATTGCCAAACTATAGGGCCTTAAGGAGAAGACTCTTAAAATGAAATTTAAAAATATAGGATTAGTTTCATTTTCCTCCCCAAGGCGATTGATTAGAGGCAGTGCCTCAATTAGTAGGGGAAAGCTGGCTTTCCATAATCAGAAATAAGGCTACTGCTCTGCAAAGAGCTTCTGATGTCTAACTTGAGCACCATTAACAATGGACAAATGTGAAGTGCTATGTAACCTTAGAAACTCCAAATTTTCTTATGCTGTAGCTCAGATTCCCTGTTATAGCTCCCTCAGAACGAAATAACAAAATCTTAGTAAAGATTTCAAATATTGAAGTCTATGCTTCTAGAACTCCAGGTCTCTACTGAGTGTCAACTGTGCCCCTGGTCCAGGCTACCTTACCAGCAGACAGATTATCTTACCCTTCATCATACTTTAAGAATTTCTCCCATACCTGTGCATCCTCTTATTTTTCCTTTTCAGCTCCCAGAATATAATTTTACGTAGTTGTTGTTTCTGTTTACTGTGAGCATGTAATTACTTCTCTGAGCCTGGATATTTTTTGTCAGTAAAAATCCAGAAAGCATAATATGTGCAATAAAGACTAAATTAAATGAGACAGCACTTATTACATAGAAAGCACTTATTACAAACATATAAAGTGCCATTAAATATATTTAATCAATGCAAGAAATCCTTTTCCATTTACACCAGGGTTTTCTAATGGCTATAGAGCTGAAATTCAGTATCCTAGTCTGTGAGCTGACATGTGATAACCTCAGTATTAATGATAATTGATCAACCAACAGTCATTGAGTGTTTACTCTGCACAAGACACCAGAGTCTATAAAGGTCTATAGGTTTGTTATAAAGTATAAGACATGACTGCCACGTTCAAAATACTTCAATCTAGATGAAAATAGAAGTCTTTCAAGAGCAGTCATCAGTGAGAATAAGGAAAGTTGTGGCTGACAACAATAAGACTCTCTAAGTCATGCCAAGGCCACCACTGTCATTGAAAACAATGACTGAATAGTGAATGGAGGGTCTCAAGGTCACAGGCATATTTTGGTATCTGAAGACTGGAAGTATCTGGAAAGGAGGTAGGGAGAAGAGTCTCAACATTGGCAATGGTGAGGGCTCAGCATTCAAAACTATACTGCCAAATTAAAGAAACACATTATTGAAATGTGGGTTGTAAGAATTTAGGTACTGGTTAGATTCACACATGAGTTTGTATATCATATTTGTCATAAGGACCCTAAAAGTAATACATGAAATATAACCTGTATAGAAATAATCCTTAGCACTTTTAGTGTAATGTTCTAAAATAGTCTCTCCAAAATTCTGCTAAAAATTTGTAAAGTACGAAGAAAGATGTGTGCACTTCTGAGACTCTAATATAAAATGACAGTTGATCTGCAGAATCTGAGAGGAATTTTCTCTCAGTATACTACAGACAAAACTAACTGCCCAGCAAAATCATATAATACCCATGTGAAAATAGGGAATGAGACAATATTGCTGCTCCCCACTGTTTAATTATGGGATCAGAAAAACAACAACAATCAGAAAATTGGACAAGTTTCCATCTGCCATGTGAGTGGTGCTTCTCAAGAAGCCAGAGTCCCTCCTCCGCCCCAGGCCACCTTGGAAGCTCTCTTTCTACTGCCACACAGAGATGGTACCCCCAGTAAACGATTGGGAAGAAGAGGGAAGGGGTGAAATGTCTGGTGGTGATGTATGTGGACGCTTGGTCTGATCAAGTATGTAGCTGAGCTGATAACAGCACTCATGGGGATTGATGTTCTTGTGCATGTTAATTACTCAGAGAGCTAGAAAGCCAGAGAGGAGGGTTAAGCAAAGATTTCCTTTCAATTCAACAGAACTACATGAGAAGCCAAACCTCTGAAACAGGGCTGTGAATCAAGTATTACCCAGCTATATTTCTGAGAAGGATTTTCAACTAGTGCTCAAGGACAAAGAGAGTTGAGTCACAGGTAATTGACAAACTCTATCTGTTGGTAAAATACTAGGTTTGGATAGAATTGTCTTTCTCAGAAGATAAGAATTTTTAAAAAGCAATTCACTTCTCTATCAGTAATGATTATTGGCTTCAAGCAACAGAAACCTAACCATCTTCAGCGGAAAAAAAAAAAAAAAGGATCTCCTGCAAGAGTAAAAGAAAGGGGTGGGGGAGGGACGGATGTGGCTCAAATGGTTGGGCATCCGTTTCCCATATGGAGGGACCTGGGTTTCGATCCCTGGGAACTCCCGGCAAAAAAAAAAAAAAAAGAAAGGGGGCTTTTTCATTCACTCATTCACTCAACAAGCCTTCAAACTCCTAATATGTTGCAGAGACAGTAACAGGCATTTGAGATACAGCAGTGAAAAAGAAACTCAAAGTGCTTCCCTTGTGTAGTTTACATCCTGACAAATATTTAATGTTCTGTCTGTCAATGATGAGGCCAATAGAGAACAATCTCTCAGAGTAAGGGCAGATGGAAAAAGTATGGAGGATCTGCTGCTATGTTAGCTAAAGTAGTTAAAGAAGCACTTTCTGAATATGTGATTGTTGAGAACTGAATGAAGCAATTGGGGCAAGATATGCAAATATCAGGAAGGAAGAAATTGCAGACAGAGAGAACCAGTGCAAAGGGCCTGAAATGGGAACATGAGAGCAAGGAGGCCAATGTGGCTGGAGAAGATTGTACAACAGTGGCAAGAGATGAGGCTAGAGAAGTGGATCGTTTGGGTCTTGTGGCTGTGAGAAGGACTTCAGATTTTAATCTAATTGTGGTCGGTAGTCTTTGAAGAGTTTGAGCAACGTGATTAGATTTATAATTTGAAAAAAATGCTGTTTGCTGCTTGGAGAAGAGATGGATGCTCTCCCTGACTGTCATCCTTTCACCGGCACCACTGTCGGTGGCTGTAAGTATAACCACAGCATCCCATTCCACAATGTTCTGGACAAAATAATTACCTGAGCCAAAGAAGTAAGGTAGACTTCTGCTCCGGGTGGTTGAGCGGACGAAAAAACGGAGACATCTTCACTCAGAATAACTAGATCTTGCAGTAGACATCATTTTTGCTGCATTGCTGGGATCACAGGAAGTAAAGGAAACATCAAAGCCCCAAAGATTGAAACCTGAATGCTTAGCAAGGGCACGAGAGAAAGGGCACTACCTTTTACAGTTACCCTTGAAAATAAGTCCCTTTGTAAAGGCTCAGAGAAAGCTTCACAACTCATTAGTGGTGTTATTAAAGGGTCCTTTCTCAAGGGCAAATAGCCTCTAATTCATTCCAGGGAACCTGGATCCGTGAACTGCTCAGGTCTGAGAATTGGAAAGGGGTCCTAGATGACCACTGAGTGGATTAGGCCTCCATTCATCAGACGGTGGGATTTTCATTAAAAGGAATCATGCCGGGCCTTATTGGAATCCCCATCTAGTTAAGTTTTAGGGATCTGAGAAACAATGCTAAGTACACCATTCTAAGCACTACACCCCTGGTTCTATCATCCCCGAAGTAGCAAGATGTGAGATCCTCTTAGCAGTCAGAGAAAGGCCCTGGTTTCAGGTTATGTCTTGAGCAGAGAACTTATGGCTCTTCCTTTAAGCTGCCCAGTGCCATTAAAAGCAGCCATCTCATAGCGCTTGCTTTACTCAGGCCCTTCAGTCTGTTCTTTGATAGCCACAGTCTCAATGGGAACTTTATTGTCTGTCATTCCTAAGATCCCTCATGGTCCAAAATGGATGTTGGAATCCAGCCATTGTGTCTCCATTCTAGCAAGTGGGAAGGAAAAGGGAGGAAGGGGAAGTCTCTCCCATTAAGGACACTTCTTAGAAGAGGCATACTACATCTTATAGGCCAGACTTTAATCATGTGACCAAATTTATCTTTATCCCAGGTGACCATGTGCCTAGTAAAAAATTCAGCATTTTATTACTGAAGAAGATGGGAGAAAAAAAAAATAGTTGGAACAAAAGTAATAGTTAGACTAAGTAAAAATTGTACTGAACTTAAGATTTAAGTACAGAAACTGAAAATGATCATAGACCATATTCTATATCTGGATTTAAAGATCCAGTTAAATGTGATTGCAACTATACATGCTTAGAAAAATGCTGAAGAAAATGATCTAAATTTTAATTTGGTTGTCTTTGGGTCTTATGAATCTGGGCCAAGTTTTCTTTCTATATTTTCATGTATTACAAATATTTGTAGTGTATTTCTATTTTAGTGAATATATAAAAGTTATGCAAACTACTATGACTTAGCAGTCATCACCACCAAAGCCACCACAGAAGTCTGTTAAGGCTGAGCCCTGCATAAGGGCACTCAGCTGAGAGGGCCAATGGGGGCTGAAATCTAGACCACACTCCGCTCACCAAGCAGTGTGCCCTGGTATAGAGCTGTATCTGCCTGTGATGGCCCAGCCTGTCCCCCTCCAGAAGGGGCATCTCTTAATAACTGTGTAATGGCACTGCATGGGCCAGAGGTGACTCTGAGTATCATTTCTGCTCATCCTCCTCTACGCCTTGCCACACCAAGATTAAGGAACAGGATGGATAGTCTCTGTCTGAGATCTTTATTAGTCCTTTTCAAATGGACATTTCAAAACTTCATGCAGTTCTTTGTGTATCTGAGTCATAAGTCATTCAAGAGGTCTGAGGCTCAGCAATGGACTACTTCTTATTACCAGTAGATCAATGGGACACAGTTCAAAGGGTCCAGAGTGAATAAACTAAAGGAAAAAATGTTGCTTTACATAACAACATGAAAGACCAATTCAACTGTGAGGAAAGATAGCCTTGCAAATTATTGGATCGGTAAGGAAAATGTTTCCTTCCGTCTTTAGAGATTTTAGACTATGCTGTCTATGAAATACTTGTCCTTTAGAGAAGTGCATATGAGGGTGTGAGTGTGTGTATAATTCAAGTTAAACGTTGGACATTTGGAGGGATAAAGAGGCATGTTTACAATTCTCAATGGTAAGGAAACCTCAAAAGGAAAAAATCTGGAGTGTCCATGCCAACTTTGTCCTTTTCTCCTGTCCCTGTTTCCCATTAGAATTCCCCAAGTTTTATCCTAGAAAGTCTTACCCAGACTTGGAGAGATGTACCACTGAAAAAGGTGATGGATCCTGCCGTGGCTACAGTACAGAGTTTCTGAAAGAGGAGTTCACATGGCCAAGATGAAAAGAAGGGGGCATTCTAGCAGAGCATTCGGGCTTGAGAATGTTTAGGAATGTCACAAACTTCAGTGTTCTTTGAACCTTGAACTATAAAGAAAGTTATATTTAGCGGGAGGTTTTAAACATTTTCCTGTTTACAATATCTGGTTATGCCAGAACTTCAGTAGAATCAAATGAAGGCCTGGATGGTGGGACTTGTGGAGAATACAGAGGAAGCGTGACCTGTCCATTCCTCCCTCTGCTGGTTCCCATGCAGAGGAAGCCACATTCTCTGAAAAGAACTGTGTCCAGAGTGTCAGGAATTAACTAGAAGCCAAAGGACCAGGGGTCCATGGGAGAACTGGGAGCAAGAGAGGCTGCATATGTGACAGTTTGAAGTTCTTTTGTGAATCCCCAAAAAGAAAAAGATTATATTTTTGAACTAATCTATTCCTGTGGGTATGGAGTCTTTTAATTGGACTATGTCAGTGAGGTGTGGGCCAGCTTGGGTCTCCATCCTCTTGCTGGGTCTGATATAAGCAGAGTCACAGAAAGACACACACACAGGCGAAAGGAAGCCACCGTTTTGATCCGGCCATGTGTAAGAGGACTCTAGGTTCACCTACAACCGCAGAAAGGAGAAGTCCTGGAAGACTGAGAGAGGAGGCCAGGAAAGAGACAAGCACTATGCTTGGTTGCCCACAGCTGAGTTCTGAGAGATGGTAGATTCTGGAAGGGAAGGCAGAGATCTTGCTTCACCGTGTGGCCAGACACCAGGATCACCAGTAGCTGAGTTTGGTGAGAAAACATCTCTGATGGTGCCTTGATTTGGACATTTCACAGCCTCAAAACTGTAAGCTTTTACCCTAATAAATTTCTCATTATAAAAGCCAACACATTTTTGGTGCTTTACGTTGGCAGCCCTGTGGCAAACCAAAACAGCATATGGCACAGAGAAACAATGGTCACATGGGGAACTCAGCAGAGACATTAGACAATATTCTTCCTTTCTCAATACACACCAGACCCAGACTTTTCGAAAAGAGCACTCTTGGCATTTTGATGGGACAATTCTTCCTCTAATAGGCTGCCCCATGCTCTGCAGGGTGCTCAGCAGTCCTGCCACTGCCTACTAAATACTGATAACTGGGCATCCATCTATATCAAATCTCTCGCGCCCAGCCACCACTTACTTCACAAAGCCTTCTAGAAAAACATACTTTCTTCTCTGTGGGGTTTCACCAGTATCAAAGAGTGTGATCATCTTGTCAAAATGTCAAGCCCCTTCCCATGTCGCCATTGTTTAATTGTCAAGAACATGGAAAAAACATAGATAAGCCAGAGACAATTGGCCTAACACAGCGACGGTGGGAGAACCACCTCAGGTAGAGCAGTCAAGTTAAGTGTAGAGGAAGTTCATGTTCCAACGACAAGGCAGGCTGGATCACAAGTGAGGGAGATGGTAATTGTTAATGTGTCACCGCGTTAAAAAGCTAAAAGGGGGATTTTTTAAGAGGAAAAAGTCAAATCTTTTCAAATGGGGTTTTTTCAAGTACTAAGTGCCTGTTGGCTGACAAGATAAAAGAGCATAACCAGGTGTTGCTGCTGCTGCCTAATGAGGCCATTAGGGCGCAGTTAGGGTAGACAAGGTTAGTGAAAGGGGAGTAAGGAAGATGAAAGAAATGAAGAGAGATTTCTTTTTTCTCCAATTCCTTAACTGTTTCATCTTATTTAACACTACACACTACACACACATACACACACACACACACACACACTTTTTCTCCCCACCAGAAGCAGAAAATTCTGCTTTTAGAATTTCCAAAAAGAAGTGAGTAAAAGAGACAGGTAGACCTTTAATTCTATATAATTGTTACTATGGGTTTTTTTCTTGCTTGCTTCAGAAAAAGTAATAAATCAATAATAGAAAAATCTTCCCATTGTCCAACTGAAAAGGTTTTCTGTTCAGTGAAGCACATCTGGGAGTTATAGGATAAATCCAGTTTTCAGTTTTTTGTTTTTTTTTTTACCTGTTCTTGGAGAAAACACATGTATGTGGGAAAACTAACAGGAGGCAAAAAGCAAAGAGTGAAAAAGAGCAGTAAAAATCTTTTGCTCCTATCAAAACTACAATGTGATATCATTTCACACCTATCAGAATGGCCACTATTAAAAAGACAGAGAACTACAAGTGTTGGAGAGGATGTAGAGAGATAGGAACACTTCTTCACTGTTGGTGGGAATGCAGGATGGTACAACCACTATGGAGGACTGTTTGGCAGTTCCTAAAGAAGTTGAATATAGACTTGCCACGTGACCCTGCAATACCACTACTGGGTATATACCCAGAAGAACTGAGAGCAGTGACACCAACAGACATCTGCACACCAATGTTCATAGCCACATTATTCATCATTGCCAAAAGTTGGAAACAACCCAGGTGTCCATCAACAGATGAATGGATAAACAAACTGTGGTCTATTCACACGATGGAATATTATGCAGCTGTAAGAAGAAATGAAGTCATAAAGCATATGGCAACATGGATGAATCTGGAGGACATTATGTTGAGTGAAGCAAGCCAGACACAAAAGGACAAATACTGTATGAATGCATTACTATGAACCAAATATATTGTGTAATATATTGTTTGATTCACACACAAAAAAAAAAACAAAAAAAACAAACAAAAAACAAAACAAAAAAAAATTTACATGTATCCATTACATTTAATTGAGAAATGTATATATTTATTCATCTGTGTTTACTTTTTAGTTTTTTATTGCTTATGTTTTCAGTTATTAAATGTACAAAATAAAGTTTAAAAAAAAATCTTTTGCTCCTTCATTTTTAGGGGCATTATGGTTTGTAGCTTCAGAATTCCTGACTCAGCATTACCTCCTCATTTAAACATTACCTCCCCAGTGAAGGGGAAGACAAGTGGGGGGAGTGAGCTGTCCATGGTAGCAGGTGCTGTGGTTATGGCCTCTATTCTCTAATAAAATATTATAAAATTTTCTAAAAGCAGGGGAGAGATGGAATCAAAACGGAAAAGAGTGACTGTTTAGAACAGAGGGTGGCTGTACACCATAAGGGTTTTGTCTTACCAGAAAAGATCTGAATTTAAAGAGCTGATAAATTCCTGCAGGCATGAAATCAGAGACAAAAGGCTTCTCTTTTTTATTATACCCCTGGCCCTAAATTGCTTCAGTCCCAGATTAGCAAAGGAAATAATCTGAACAAGTGAGATTCTGAGAGGTAATTTAACACACAAATTAACTAACTATTCACATAGTTTTAGTACCTCAAAATTCTTTCTCAGTTAATACTTGATCACTGGAACTATACCGTAAACTAATTCTTCTTCTAACTTACATCCTATTCTCTTTTTCCAAATAATAATTATGTTTCCACAGAGAAGATAAAAAAGCTTGTGCTCAATGGCAAAAATCATGGATTTCAGGCCCTTCTTTTCCATAATTCCATATGTTTTTTTCCCTAGAATGACAACTTTATCATGTTCAATAGCAAATTTCACTAGCATTTGTCAAACTGTATGCATGAGTCAAATATTTTTAATTATATAAATATTGACATTGAATGGACTCTTTCATCTCCAGCTAATATTAATCAGACTTTCATGTTTATTTATAACAAATGACCATGAATAAAAATCTCCTGGCTGTACATTGTATTTAGGTTCTTAGAATCAATCAATTCACATTCAGTTGCACTGGATATATTTTCATATAGTTAAATAATTTTCCACAAAAAAAAATATGCTTCTAACTCAAGATATTTCCTTTTGAGAAGCCCACAATAGGACACCAAATCTTCATTGTACAAGATATTTGCTTCAAAAATTTGGAGAATTTGGGCTTAAAGCAGAGCCAGCATAACTTATCCTTGAATTTTAATCAGCATTAGACATCATTAATGTGGATGTCAGAGTTAAGGAAAGAAATCCAGTTAAGTGATTCTCACATCCCAGTGGTGAATTATTTAGAATGCATTTTTGATAGGGCCATTTTTTTCTGCTTAAAAATAATATGAATAATGAAATACCAGTCACGTTTATATCTGATATCCATCTGGCATCAATGGAGAAGTTTGGTTAGGGGTCCAGAGGAGACTATTTCATTTGCTTGTTTGCTTTGTCTTACTTTGTGTCTTGGAAAAAACTATAATTATAAAACTTACAATGTTTAACTTACTTATTTCATACAATTCATCCTATCAACAAAGAACTTTAATTTTGAGAGTATTTTATATTATTTAGAAATTTTCTAAGTTTTATTACTTATAAATGTAATGTGATAATAACCACAAACAAGCAACCAACTGTGACAAAGACTGCAATAGGGAAGAGCAGATGAAGCACAATTGAGTGAGAGCATTTTAATAATATTCTTCCTCTAACCTCTGATTATACAGCAAACTTTTAATCCCATTTTTATATGCCTCACAACTGCCTCTTCCTTAACAAGAGAAAGTCCAAAATTTGGCCTATATCCCTAAAATGAGGGGTTGGGCTAAAAGTACTATGAATTCTAACAAAATGATATGTTTGCAAATGGCTAATATTTGAGACCTCAATGAATTCAGGCATGAGACCCCAGCTTGTAACTCATGTCTTCTTCTGATACCCTTCTGGTCTACTGAGCTTTTGTCACCCCTCTGATTTTAAGTTTCTTCATCATTCTGGTACTTAGGGACATCTCTTTCATACTTTAAAGCTCTAGTTCTGTTCCAAAAGTAAGCTTGCAAACTAAATATACTTCAGATTATTCTAAAATGTGAGGGATTTGTTTTAACTCTATCGTGGTCTTCTGCCCACTCTATTAGTTCTAAGGCACAGTTTCAAGAAAACTTGACCACAGTGTAGAAATCTAGAAAGTTTTTAGGACCATGTTAGTTTATGAAAAGAAAAAGTCATATATTACAAAGCTTAAAACTGTACAATTATTGCAGTTGCCAGAGGAGCAGGAAAGTAAAGTGAAAACACCAGATATGAGCATTCACACAGCATGGGACAAACTGGCTATGTGACCTTGGTCATGAAGGTTTTTCCAGTGTTTCTTGAGTCACATGAATTTTTTGCTATTTGCTGTAAATAGAAATTCTAGTCAATACAGCAGATGAAACTAATGTGAAGATACATACACATACATGCAAATAACACATGGAAATAACAGATAAAATACAATATCAAATAATTATTTTTAAAGCACTAGAGCTTTAAAGTATGAAAGAGATGCCCCTAGGTACCAGAGGTTGAGGCCAAACACCCTTGGCTTAGTGAGACACTGCTCCTGAGTTCCCTGCTGACTGATAGGAGCCAGACAAAGGAGTCCAGACTATGAAATAGAGGTATAACGATTCTGCTCACTGGCCCATGAATACTTCGTGGAAGTAGGCTGGCACCACTGGATGATGAATGGGAGTAAAAGGCACTCTCCATCAATAGGCCCAGATAAAGATGGTGGAGCAAGAAGTTTCAGGGCTCCATTCACCCACAGAAGCCTTAAACAACCAGCAAAAACTGGTAGAAACATCTTTCTCAAAGCTCCAGAAAACAGTTAAAGAACTGCAGTAACAGGGCAAGCACCAAATCAAGAAAAGGCGACTCAGAAGCAGTAGGATCTCTTGGTGCCCTGGTTTGCTCCTCCCCTACACCCTCATTGACTCAGCAGACAGGTGCCTCACGTAAGGAGCAGAGTAAGCCTGGTGCATATACTGGGATTGTGTGTGTCTGGCACAGTCTATCTGCTGGGACTGAATCAGGATGCTTGTCACAGACTCACCATCCCAGAACTTACCTTGTGTATAGAAGGCAGCTCACAGAGCTCTCTTACAGAATTCTGTGATAACCACAAAGAAACCATCAGAGAATATGCAAACTCCTAGAGACAAAAAGTAGAGTACACTTTGTCAGGGGCAGAAAACTGGGGTAATGGGGAGTTAATGCAAAATAAATGCAGAGTTCCTGTTTGGGGTAAAGAGAAGTGGTAGTGATGGATGGTGGTGAGAGTACTGCAACATTGTGAATGTGATTAACCGCATGGGATGGTATGCATGGGAGGGACTGGGATGGGAAGTTTTATGTTGTACGTGTTTCCATAATTTAAAAAAAAAAAAAAGGAAGGAAGAGCATCTAAAGAGATAATGATAATTAAATATAGTGCATGAAACTGGATGGGATGTCAGAATGGAGGAGAAAAGGCTCAAAAGGACATTATTGGGACATAAGGAAAAAATGAAATTCTCTGTATGGGGTTTGCATTATTTTTGCTATTGTCCTGTAAGTTTGGCATTCTTTCAAACTAAGAAGTTAAAAAATAATCCAAATTTTTTTTTTAGTGTGAAATTTTGGAAAATTAAATATTCCCTGTCTTATTTTGCCAGGCTGCTATGACAAATTTTATGCAATGGATTGGCTTAAACAACAGAAATTTATTGACTCACAGTTTCGGGAGCCAGAAGTTAAAATCAAGGCATCGGCTGGAAGGCTTGATTCCTTCCACAATCTGTAAAGTTCTAGCAGACCAACCGTCACTGGTTTCCTTGGTTTTCCCCTCACGTAGTGATGCCCTCTCCTTTCACTTCCTGGTTCCCACTAACTTGTGGCTTCCAGCCACCCTGTATCTTTCTCTATATATATCTGAATTTCTTCTGTGTATAAAGGACTCCAGTAACCAAGATTAGGGCCAAACCTAATTCAGTTGGACCACACCTTAACACTGAGATCCTATTCTCAATGGTGTGGTGACTTGGAGTTATGTACCCCTGAAAAACATAATCTTAATCTTAATCCATTCCTGTGGCTGGGAACACATTGTAACCCACCTTTCAGACCTTTTGACCTGAATTTCAGAGGTTAATTCAGGTAAGGTGTGGCCCACCTGAATCAGAATAGGTCTTAATCCTATTATAGGAGGCTTTGTAGAGGAAACCACAGAGAAAGAAGCCACTGGGAGAAACCAGAAGCTAGAAGTCAACAGAACCTGGAGGACAAAGGAGAAAACTCTGCCATGTGCATTGCCATGTGATGGAAAAGCCAAGGAATCCCAAAGATTGCCGGCCAGCCAGAAGAGACCAACCCCATAGACTCTGAATCCATGAGCCATATGATTGTTAAGCCAAACCCTTAGACAGTATTTGTTTTAGCAGTTGGGAAACTAAAACAAAGGGTGCACACTCACAGGATTGTGAATCAAAACCAAGAACATATCTATAGTTTGGTACATAATTCAATCCATCACATCCACAAACAACAGATTCCTTTCAGCACCCAGCTGATGGGTTACTTTCCCTGGTAAGTGGCAAAGGATGCTAAGTCCATAAACAGGCTTTTGTAGTAGTTTCACCAGTTAACTATGGAAAGCACGTTTGAGACTTTTTCATCAGGATAATTAACTCACTCTACATTTTTTCAGCATGAAGAGAAGGCCAGCCTTTTGCCCAACCACTGAGCCATAGTGGTTTTTCAACTTGGCAAGGTTGACCACAATGTCTCTTGGTTGAGGCTACTAGTCTTTAAACTCCTCAGAATCTTCAGCAGAGTGGTAGTATTTACCTAAACCCAAGAGGTTCTGGAGTGGCTAAGTATGTAATTCAACCAATATACCCACCTTGCAGTGTCCATGGCACTGTATGCCCCTGCCCTTCCAGAACACAACAGGGGCACTTAATGCCCAGAAGAGAGAAAACGAGTACTGTCAAGTCCACGTGCCACAGTTTTTCTTGGAGAAGCCACCAACTGCCTAATAATATGCCATGCATAGAATGACCATTTAATTTATCACCAAACCAGGACATGTGTGAGAGTGAACGGTGACCCTAACAGGCAGAGTTGCCAAGGCAAAGTATATAATAAACCAGCACTGTCCATAGACAAGGTGTTGCTGATTGTCATGATGATAATAATGAGGCTCTTATTAAAAAAAAGGAGCCTGAGTTATTTTTGTATTTGGCATTTATTATTAATCCCCTGACTGTGAAGCTCCTGTTTATATTCATCTTGTCTCACACTTTTTAGGTTTTGTTTTAGTTAAGGAAAGTTTTCTCCTTGACATAACAAAATGCCATCTTCAATCACAGGCCCAAGGGACTGTTTTTGTTACTTATTTATTTTCTGGTGAATGCTTTGTCACCAGTGTTCAATTTCATTTGCTAGAGACACTTGTAAAAATAACACCATCTGAGAATGTCAAGTTTTTTCTGTTTCTGTTTTCTGAAATTCATCTATTTCTAAAGATCTATCCATAACCACCAGCTTCTCAGTCTATTTTTTAGCAACCCTTTGCTCTGGTGTTGATGTATTCACAATAAACCGTGACTTTGAGCTAACAGTAGCACATGACTGCTGGCTCCTCGTATTTGGGAAAAATGAATCCCAGTCTTTGCTGAGTCTTTGTGCTACCTGACAAAAGAAGTATGCTCCATCTTTGATAGTTCTGCTTTGTCAGAAAGTTTTCTCAGATGGTCTTTTCAGTTAAAAAATACAATGCAACATCCAAATTATGTGGTTGCACTGCTATCTAGCAGCATAAAGTTTATTTAATATCTTCTGTAAAAATTTCATATGTGCACCTCAGGCCTTTATCGTTTAAACATAGGCTGTAGATTTCATGAAAATCCAAACCTGTCAAAATTTGTAACCCTTTTATAACACTTTTGCCATTTCGCCACAGTGTCTCAGTTTCTTCTCTTGTAAAATATAATTTTAATCATATTGTTATTCTCTGATTTTATTAAATAAAGCAGAGTATTGAGACAACCATTTGGGAGGAAATTCTGAACAAGGAAATGCATTAAAATTTTCAACAGCCATAAACACAGAAATGCAAATCCAAACCAAATAGAATTTCTTTTTACTCCCTGGAATGTCCGGAAGATTTGTCCAACTCTTCTGCTTCTCTTTTACCTTGGAGAAGGGTTCACATATCATCTGCAGCAAATAAAAAACTAGGGAAGGTTTAGGGGAACATACCAGAGCTTCACAGTTCTCAGCTTAGTATTGTTCACTGGCTTTGTACTTTCCTTCTGCATGGGATAAAGAAGTGATAAATGCCATGAATATTTTAGAAATAACTTTTTAAGCAATATTCTAGTTAGGATGAAAAATCATCCAGGCAGCATAAACATACAGAAAAATAGAATTTTGGTTGGTTTTAAGATATTGTGTCTGCTGTATGCACTAACATGGACACTCACCAGAAAAATACCATACAACTCTTGGAAAAATAGGATTTTGTTTGGTTTTAGGACATAATGGGGAAAATGGCTCTACAGGTTTTCGAAAAGTTATGCTAGGCAACAGTGTGCAATACAAAATTTACATTTATTTGTTTACTCAGTCAGCAAATATTTATTGAGTGTCTGCTATGTGCCAATAACTGTTTTAGGTGCTGAGGATACAGATTGAACAAGACAAACAAAGTCCCTAACTTCATAGAACTTAAGTTCTAGAGAAGGAGACAGATAATATACAGGAAGCAAATAAAAATACAATTTCAGGTAGTAATTGTCAAGGACTGTAAAATTTCTAAGATTTTACCCTACTTGCAAGCTAACAAGTTAGCCTGCCACAGTTTCATGGATGGTGGCAAAAGACCTAACATTTTACATCCCGGAAAGATATTCTTCAAAGTTGAAAGTAAAATAAAAATATTTTCCAAAGGAATTGAACAGCAGCAGACTAGCACTAAAGGAAATATCAATGGAATTCTTAAGATAGAATAAAAATGTGATTCCAAATAAAACAGAAAAATGCAGGGAGAAATACAGACCAACATTAAAGGTAAATATGTGGGTAAATCCAAATTAATATTGATTATAAAAATCAATAATGTCTTGTGGGATTTTAAATAGATGGGCAAGTTAAATACATTGCAACAATAGCACAAAAGCAGGAGCAGGTAAATAGGTTCTGTGTTAAGTCAGGTCCTTCAGGAAACTGGATTAGCTGTACAAGAGATTTGTTAGGGGCAATGCCAGGGAAGGAAAATGGGGAGTAAGCTGGAAGGCCAGAAGAGCTGTCAGTCCATGATAGAGATCTGACCCCAGGTAAAAGAGAGAGAGAAGGAAAGAAGACTGGGTGGAAGCATTTAGACTTTGTGCAGTTTTAAGAGAGTTCAGGAAGTCTCTTGGGACTCTTCAAGCCAAAAGTCATGGTCAGAGGAGTTCCTTATCTCCTGGGAACAGGCATATCTTGGTATCCCTGCCATGCTCAGACATTGTCTGGCAGCAGCCTGTGGGAAGCATAGCCTTCATGTGAACACTGGTCGATTTCAGGGCAGGACAGAAGTCACTTATGCTTCCCTCAGTGGAGATCTGAGAGGCACATTCTTACGGCCACCACAGATTGAAGGCCTTCTAAAATCATATGGGAAGTACTTTTAAACTTTATGTTACAACTTCAATGACTCCAGGATTTATGTTGTCATCTATAAGTAACCACTTAAAGAACAATAAAAATATATATGATAAAGCTAATAGTGAAGAGAAATGGAGTAATTAAAAAAAAAACAAAAAAAACTTGATTAATCCAAAAGAAAGAAAGGACAGAAAATTGAGTACAGAACAAGAAGAACAAATAGAAAACAAATAGTAATATAATAGATTTAAATCAGAATATATAAGTAATTACATTGAATGTTAAGGGCATAAATATTCCAATTAGGAGATAAAGATTGTTAGACTGCTTTAAAAAGCAAATATCAACTATATGATGCTTACAAGAAACACTTAAAAATAAGAACAGAGAAAGTTAAAAGTAAAAGAGTGGAAAAATCATAACATGCTAACTAACCTTTGCCAAAGGAAAGCTGAAAGAGCTATGCTACTATTAAATAAAGTAGACTTTAAGGCAAGAAGAATTATAGGTGATATAATGGAATATTTCATAATAATAAAAGGGTAAACCTGGAGGATTTAGCAATTCTAAGTTTTCATGTACATAATAACTTATATATGTATGTCAAAAATTGACAGAACTAAAATGAGAAACAGACAAATCTGCACCCATATGGGAATATTAATACACCTTTTCCAGTAACTGGTAGAATTAAAGAGATGAAAACAATCAGTAAGGTCATAGAAGATTTGAACAACACAATTAAAATCTGATTGAGATTCATAGAACACAGAACTCCCAAATTGTAAATTACAAATGCTTTTCAAGTGCACATGAAACATTTACCAAAATTGACTACATTCGAGGCCATAAAACATGTTAAATTGAAGTCATTCATAAAGTTTCCTGGTCACAGTGTAATTAAGGTAGACACCAGTAACAAAAAGATAACCAGAAAATCACCCAAATGTTTGGAAATGAAGGAACTTCTGAGTAATCCATGGTCAAAAATATCATATTGGAATTAGAAGATATTTGTAATTAAATGGAAAAGAAATATATCAAAATATGTGGATATAAACTAGAGCTTAGAAGGAAATTTATGACCTTAATATATTTTTTAGATAAAAAGTTAAGGCTGAAAAAAATCAGTGACTGAAACATTTATCCCAAGACATTAGAAAAACAACAACAAATCAAACCCAAAGGAAATAGAATGGAAATGATAAACAAAGAAACAGAAATTAATGAAATAGAAAAGAAATATTCAGTAGAGAGAATCAACAAAACTAGAAATTGGTTCTTTGAAGGGACTAATATATTTATAAGCCCCTGGAAAAATTAATTTTTAAGAAGATGAAGGGAAGGAACAGATAAAATTTTTTAAAAAGAAACATCAGTATAGATCCTATACATATGGAAAATATAGTAGAAGGATAGCATGAAAAAATTATGCCAAAAAATTGAAAATTTAAATAAAATTGAAAAATTTTTATAAAACCACAACTTATCTAAATTAACCCACACAAAAAAAGAAATAGAAAATCTAAGAAGTCCTATAACTATTAAAGGAATTGACTCAATAATTTAAAATATTCCCAGTATGAATTGGATACTAAAAAATAACTGAAAAGAACATTATTTTTAAAAAGTAAATTGCAAGTTAATCTCTCTTACCAATGTAGGTGCAAAATTCCTAAACAAAGTTAAATCAAATTTCTCAAAATGTTGTATTTAAATAACATCATCAAATTACATTTTTAAAATGTTTCCAATGGAATCTAATACAATAATTATTTGATATCCACCATCATCCAGTGAAAAATACATGAACCAGCTCTTCTTGGACAGTTTGAAATTTTTCCATAGTTACTATTTCTTTTTGAACTTGTATTTTAATTCCAGTTTCTCCACATGATTTTATCATAAAGTAAAAGATTTTATACTTCATAATATTTTATTGATCACCCTATCCTACCTCTCAGGAACAAGTACATATACATGCATGTATATATTGAAATACTGTATAATTTTATGTAACAATGAAGGTCTAAGTTGGCAGTCAGCAAATGTTTTCTTTAAAGGACCAGATAGTAAATATTTTAGACTCAGGAGCTATTTGGTTTTGTCCCAACCACAAAACTCTACCTTTGTAGCACAAAAGGTGCCATAGACAATATGCAAACAAGTGTGTATGGCTGTGTTCCACAGAAACATTATTTACAAAAACAGGTGGTACTTTGGATTTCACCTATGGGTTGTAGTTTGCCAACCCCTGTTCTAAGTGATTAAAAAATCTTTATTGTTAGACTGAGACAACATTTAAGAATCAAATGACTCCAATTTTCTACTTTCATGGATGTAAGCACATGGGAATGTGTCCTCATTTTTGGCCTGCTGAGATGTATAGATACTACACAGTGCCTTGGCTTAAACAAGATAAATTTATTGGCTCACAGTTTTGATACTAGGGGAAGTTTAAAACCAAGGTGTCAGCAAGGTGATGCATTCTGTCCAAAGATTGTGTGGACTCTAAAAAGAGAGAAACAGCAAGATGGCATCAATTTAAAAGGGCACTCACCATCTTTCTTGCAAAAAACGGCTGAGAGGGGACAAGATCCTGCCTGAGTGAGCTGTTTTGGGAACCCACAGAGCAGGAGGCTTTGGGGTATCGATCTGGACACCTGGACGGAGCAGGACAAAGAGATAAATTGCCCAAGGTAAAACCGTGAGTTTCTTGCCCCGTGGCTACAAATTGTGGATGGCTAAACCCCACCCTCAAGGCAAAAAGCCACCGTGAGGCTGACTCCCCACAGCCACCCAGCAGGAGGGAGTGTTCTCTGACAGTGGGAGGATTCTGGCAAAGGGTAGAGAGGGGTTTCCTTTCTGTGGGTTTGGTGTCTGTACCCCCTTTAAGCTTTGGGATGCATACCAGCTGGCTAGAGGTGGCACCAGGAAGAGAGGAGAGGCACATCTGCTGAGGAAGCCTGATTTACCTAACTGCCCTGAGATAGGGAAACTTGGCCTGGGAGGGGGCGGAGTCAGGCAATTGACCAGCCCTGTGCTGAAAACTATCAAGATTTCAACTTCCCTAAGGGAAGTGGGCAGTAGGAAGGAAGCACTTAATAAGCTTCCAAGAGCCTATTTAGGGTCCCGGCAGAGGAGGGAATGGTCTGGAAGAGGGCTGAGAGTCATTTTTCTGCAGCGAGTTTGGTCACCAGGGTCCCATTTGAATTTCAGAAGGGAACTCAACCTGACCAGGAGAGGTGAGGGGGAATCCGCTCACACAGGCTATTGAGTCCTGCCGCCCTGGGAGAGAAAGCAATAAGAATAGAAAGGGGACAGAGACAGACAGGCTCCTAATCAGCAGGAATCTACCCAACTGCAAAGAGGCAAACCTGCCTGAGGGAAAGTGATTGGACAGCTTTCTGAAGAACTAACCCAATGAGAAAGTTTAGCTCAGTGGAGGAGTGTCCGCCTTGAATATATGAGGTCTCTAGTTCAACTCCCTGCTCCCTAGCGGTGATCCATCAGGATATCAAACATTCAGTTGATACTTTAGAGCAGGGAGAACATAGACATTATTTTTGTATTTGCTTCTCTTGGGTGTCTTATTTTTCCTAAAAAAAAAAAAAGGTTACTTTTTTTTTTTTTTTTAATTTAACTTGGTTTACTTGCTAAAACCTGCTTCAAAACATGCAGAGGGCAGGCTACAGGGTAATTGATTGATGAACACCAGCAGCCTGAGAAGCTCCTCAGGGGCCTGAGGGAAAGCTATTTATCCTTAGTTTGTGTTTGACTGTTTGCTTGTGTGTTTATTTTTTTGTGGGTTTTTTTTTTTTTCTTTTTCTTTTTCTTTCCTCTTTCTCCCCACCCCCTTTTTTCTTTTCTCTTTTTTAAAATTAGATGCTGCTTGCTTGTTTCTTGTTTGCACTGTTTCCTCTTCCTTGATTCCCCTTTTCTGTGTATACCAATTTTGTTTACCAATGTTATCTCTTTTCCTTCTTTCATCTTTCTATCTTCTGCTCTATGTTGTTGTTCTTACACTCTACATCTCTTTGTTTAGTCCTCAATTTTTCTGGTTTTTATTTCTATCTCCTCTATCCTGTTTTCTTTCTTTTATTAAGTTTTTCTTTTTGTCTTTTCTCTTTCCCTATCTCCTCATCATTCTGGCCTTTTAATTCATTCTATATATTTTTCTCTATTCAGTTTCCTATTTCATTGTTGGTACTCCACTTTTTTATTCCTA
Source organism: Tolypeutes matacus (assembly GCA_026826555.1). Classification (NCBI taxonomy): domain Eukaryota; kingdom Metazoa; phylum Chordata; class Mammalia; order Cingulata; family Chlamyphoridae; genus Tolypeutes; species Tolypeutes matacus. The sequence continues at coordinate 14,539,625 of JAKSZT010053888.1, forward strand.
TTACCCTACACTGCTTACATGAGTTAAATATTATTTTCCTAGGTCTTATACAGTTCCTCTCCTAACTTGTACTATTATTATTGCTATTATCCTTTTTCTTTTCTTACCTCTTTTGCTTTCTCTGGCCCTAATCTTTTCCTTTCAAGGGAACATAGACAACAGCAAGGAAATAGAATAAGAGGAACAAAGTGTCAAAGAGAAAACTTAACACAAACACAAAAACAACAACTAAATAAAACCCTAGAGTAGAGAGAGAAGCTAATCAACTGAATGTACCCATCAAGATAAAAAGATGACCAGACAGCAACAAAAAATTACAAACCACACTAAGAAACAGGAAGACATAGCCCAGTCCAAAGAACAAACAAAAAACTGGAAAGAGATGCAGAGCATTGAACAACTAACCAAAGCTGTCCAAACAAATATCATGGACCAACTTAATGAAGTGAAGGAAGAGATTAAGGATATTAAGAAGACACTAGGAGAACATACTGAAGAAATTATAAACATACATAAAAAGATAACAGATAAGATGGTGATAAATGGCAAAATCCAAGAAATCAAAAATACACTGGAAGCACTTAACAGTAGATTTGAACAAGCAGAGGAGAGAATTAGCAATATGGAAGACAGTAAATCTGAAATTAAACAAATGGTAGAACAGATAGATAAAAAGATAGAAGAAATCCAGCAGGGACTTAGGAATTTGAATGACAACACAAAACACACAAACATATGCATTATAGGAATCCCAGAAGAGTAGAGAAAGGAAAGGGGACAGAAGGAATGTTGGAGGAAATAATGGCTGAAAACATTCCAACCTTATTGAGGGAGATGGATGTACATGTCCAGGAAGTACAGCACACCCCAAACAGTATAAATCCCAACAGGCCTACTCCAAGACATATACTTGTCAAACTCTTCAATGCTCAAGACAAAGAGAAAATATTGAAAGCAGCAAGAGAAAAGAGAACCATCACATACAAGGGAAAATGACAACAAAACATATCAAAACCTATAGGATGCAGCAAAAGCTGTACTGACAGAGAAATTCATAGCCATAAATGCATACAACAAAAAAGAAGAAAGAGCTATAATCGAATTAGGAATCTAATTCCTCACACCTGAGGAATTAGAAAAAGAACAACAAACTAACCCCAAATGAAGTAGAAAAAGGATATAACAAAGATTAGACCAGAACTAAATGAAATAGAAAATTAGAAAGCACTAGAAAAAATAAACAAAACCAAAAGCTGGTTCTCAATAAGATCAATAAAATTGACAAACCTTTAGCTAGACCAATAAAGGAAAAAAAGAGAGAAGATGCAAATACACAAAATAAGGAATGAGGAAAGGGGTATCACCACTGACCCCACAGAAATAAAGGGTATCATAAGAGGATACTTTGAAAAATTATATGCCAACAAGAAAGATAATTTAGAGGAAATGGACAAATTCTTAGAAACTCACAAACAGCCTACACCGATGAAAGAAGAAATTGAACTCAACAGACCAATCACAAGTAAAGAGATAGAATCAGTCATTAAAAACCTCCCAACTAAGAAGAGCCCAGGACCAGACGATGTCACAGGTGAATCTACCAAACATTTCAGAAAGAACTAACACCAATCCTGCTTAAACTTTTCCAAAAAATAGAAATAGAAGGAACATTGCCTAACTCATTCTATGATGCCAACATTACCCTAATACCAAAGCCAAACAAAGATGTCACAAGAAAGGAACATTACAGACCAATCTCTCTAATGAACCTAGATGCTAAAATACTCAACAAAATACTTGCTAATCATATTCAACAACACATCAAATGAATTATACACCATGACCTAGTGGGTTTCATCCTGAGTATGCAAGGATGGTTCAGCATAATAAAATCAATCAATGTAAAACACCACATAAACAGATCAAAAGAAAAAAATCGCATGATCATCTCTATAGATGCAGAAAAAGCATTTGACAAAATACAATACCCTTTCTTGATAAAAACACTGCAAAAGATAGGAATAGAAGGAAACTTTCTGAACGTGATAAAGGGCATATATGAAAAACCCACAGCTAATATCATATTCAACAGTGAAATCCTAAAAGCTTTCTCCCTAAGATTGGGAACAAGACAAGGATGCCCACTATCACTGCTCCTATTTAACATTATGTTAGAAGTACTTGCTTGAGCACTGAGCAAGAAATAGATATAAAAGGCATCCAAATTGAAAAGGAGGAAATAAAAATTTCACTGTATGCAGACGACTTGATCCTATACATAGAAAGCCCTGAGAAATCTACAACAAAACTTCTAGAACTATAAATGAGTTCAGTAAAATCACAGGTTATAAGATCAATGTGCAAAAATCAGTAGCATTTCTGTACACCATTAATGAGCAATATGAGGAGGAAATCAAGAAAAAAAAATTCCATTTACAACAGCAACTAAAAGAATCAAATACCTAGGAATAAACTTAACTAAAGATGTAAATGACTTATACACAGAAAACTACACAACACTGTTAAAGGAAATCAAAGAAGACTTAAATAAATGGAAGAATATTCCCTGTACATGGATAAGACTAAACATCATTAAGATGTCTATCCTATCCAAACTGATCTACAGATTTAATGCAATCCCAATAAAAATCAACACAGCATTTTTTTTTTTTACTGAATTGGAAAAACCAACTATGAAATTTATTTGGAAGGGCAAGAGGCCCCAAATAGCCAAAAACATATTGAAAAAGAAAAATGAAATTGGAGGAATCACACTAGCTCACTTTAAAACATACTACAAAGCCACAGTGGTCAAAACTGCATGGTATTGGCACAAGTATAGACATACTGACCAATGGACCTGAACTGAGAGTTCTGATATAGATCCTCACATACACAGTCATCTGATATTTGACAAGGCCACCAAGCCCACTCAACTGGGAAACAATGGCCTCTTCAACAAATGGTGCTTGGAGAACTGGATATCCATATTCAAAAGAATAAGAGAGGAACACCATCTCACACCTTATACAAAAACCAACTTAAGATGGATCAAAGATCTAAATATAAGAGCCAAGACCATAAAGACCTTTGGAGATAATGTAGGGAAACATCTACTGGAACTTGCAATAGGAAATGGTTTCATGAACTTCACACCCAAAACACGAGTAGCGAAAGAAAAAATAGATAAATGGAATCTCCTCAAAATTAAAAACTTTTGCACCTCAAAGGAGGTTATAAAGAAAGTAAAATGGAAGCCTACCCAATGGGAGAAAATATTTGGCAACCATATATCTGATAGGAGCCTAATATCCAGCATATATAAAGAAATCCTACACCTTGAAAACAAAAAGACAAACAACCCATTTGAAAAGACACTTTTCCAAGGAAGATATACAAATGGCTAAAAAGCACATGAAAAGATGCTCAACATCACTAGCTGTTAGGGAAATGCAAATCAAAACTACAATGAGATACTATCTTACACCCGTTAGAATGGCGGCTATTAAAAAAAAAAAAAACAGAGGACTAAAAAAGTGTTGGAGAGGATGTGGAGGAATGGGAATCTTCATCTACCACTGGTGGGGACATAGAATGGACCAGCCCATTTAGGAGGACAGTTTTTTTCCTCAAAAAACTAACTATAGAACTGCCATATGATCCAGCAATTCCACTGCTGGGTATATACCCAGAAGAATTGAAAGTAAGGACACGAATAGATATATGCACACCAATGTTCGTAGCGGCATTATTTACTATTGCCAAAAGTTGGAATCAACCCAAATGCCCATCAACACATGAATGGATAAACAAAATGTGGCACATACATACAATACATACAATGGAATATTTCTCAGCTTTAAGAAGAAATACGGTGCTAACACATGGGATAACATCGATGAATCTAGAGGACCTGATGCTGAGTGAAGCAAGCCAGGCATAGAAGGACAAATATTACATGACCTCACTGATATGAAGTAAGCAAATCAAGCAGACTCAAAAACTATTGTCTGGAAAATGGGTTTACAGGAAATAGAAAGGGAGAAGAAGGATGTGAACCAATGCCCATACAGGCATAATCTATGATAAGGTAGAAGTGTGTAGTTGGGCAATGAAGGATATAACAGGAGGGTAGTGATACTATTGGGTTAGGTGGTGCAGGTTTGACAGGTGGGTAGAGTGGGGAGGGTGGTTTGGATGGTCCATGTAATTTGGGGGAGGATTGGGGGGAGGGACGAGGTGAACACTGGGGATGGGCGGGTATGTGGCTGAAAGTACAAAGTTGGGAACACTCTTATGGCAATATGACAAGGAGGGGTTACTGGTTTAGGGTGTTTGATGGGGGGACATTTGGGACAAGGTACACCTGGGACAGGCTTCTAGGGAGTGTGCAAGTGATCATTTTGTCATAATGTGTTGTATCAGTGGATGAAGACCCACATAATGAGTGGGAAGGATCTGGACTCCCATCCTGGGGAGGACCAATATGTTCTCAAACACAAGGGCGGGAGTCTCTTGAGAGCGTGGATAGTTCCTAGTAGGGGAGGACAAACCAGTGTGTCAAGACCTCAGTGTTGTTGCAAGTAACTATAAATCTTGTCATCCAAAGAGTGAAGCTGGGTGGTCACTGTGTGCCCTGAGGGGAGGGGGAGGGAGGAATAGAATAGATAGAACAGGGTGTATTTAGTGGGCAGTGGAAGTGTTCTACATGATCTTGGAATGATGGACACAGGCCATGTTAAATATCATCAAAATTTATAAAAGTGTACAGTCTAAAATGTAAACCATAATGTAAACCATTGACCATGGTTAGTAGCTATGTTTCACTATTTATATATCAGTTGTAACAAATGTACCATCCACATATAAAAAGGTATTAATACAGGAAGGGGGAAAGGGGGGAGGATGTTGGGTATATGGGAGTCCCCTGTATTCTTATGTGACTTTACTGTGACCTAAAACTTCTTTGAAAACAAAATGAAAAAAAGTAAGACACTGGGGAATAAATGGGAAAAAAAAGTAACTGTACATACAGGACAACAGACATTAGAGTGATGAAAGGCAAAATGTCAAAAAAAAATTTTAAGTATTTTTCATTATTTTTAATATACCAATTTTTAAATTTTACTTTCAGTTTTCTTAAACTTTTTATGTATTTTATTTCTTATATTTAAAACTATCATTATTATTTCACTCTTATTAATTGTATTTGGCTATTTTATTGGTTTCATTTTTGAAGAAGCTTTAGATTACAGAAGGGTTACAACTGGGGCAGGGGAGGATCATTGGAGTGGGGTGTCATTGATAGGGGATACATGGGAGGGAGTTCACCTGGACATACATACAAGGTATATAAATGTGTTCAAATGTTCACAGGGCATTGTCACAATGGGTAGAGATTCACACAATAACCGAGAGAATATTAAGTTCCCATCCTGGAGAGCTCTGTCACATTCTCTAATGGAGCAGCAACTGTCCCCCAAGTGCAGGTACAATGACTGGAGAAGGAGGATGGTCAGTCCATTGATGGTCCCTTGATATTGATGACTATGCTTATAGCCTTTGCTATTGAAATTGAGATTTAACTAGTCTTGTGGGGTGCCTAAGAGTTGCCGCCTGAGAGTCTCCTTGTTGCTCAAATGTGGGCTCTCTCTAAGCCAAACTCAGCATTACCTTCCCCAACATGGGACATGACTCCTGGGGATCTCAAATAAAAGGGGGGAAAGGTAAAGACAAATGAGTTTACATGCCTAATAGACTTCAAAGTGAGTCGGGAAGCTATCCCAGAGGTAATGCTTATGCACATCTTAGCAGGATCTCATAGACTGCCAGAGTGGATACTACCCCAAATAATGGGGTTCCTGAGGGCTCTGGAGACACCCAGGTTCTATGGTCAGGGCAGATAGCTCCAGAGTTTGGTGCCTTGCCAATGGGCCCTACTTTGGAGTTTGTGCTCCTGAGAGTGACAGAGTTGGACTCAGTTATGGCTTCCCTACACATAAGTCATCTGTTCCTTCTATTTGAACATATAGTTGGTGCTGAAGTTGGCAGGTGTACATCCAAAAGACTTGAATCTTTGGGCTGTCCATATGCCCTCTGGGCCCTGAGTCTCAGGAGAGTTGCAACACCTACTCTCCAGTTCACTGGACTCACCCAGGACAACTAACAAGGAGGTGAGGATGGACAACCACTATACTAAGGAAACGAGAAAACCTACAACTGCAAGCAAGAGTCCCATCCATAGGCTGTATGGGATCAAAGGCCCCTCTCAATTAGAGGTGGAGAGGACATCACTATACCAGAATCCTCAAGATTGGGGAATGAACTATGGATTAGAGTGGACTTACTGGTATTCTACTATAGACTTGTGATTCTAGCAATGGAAGAAATTACAGCATTGATGTAGAGGCAGTGGCCACCAGAGGCTCTGGGGGCAGGGGGAGAGAAAGACAGGTGTAATGCGGGGGCTTTTTCGGGACTTGGGAATTGTCCTGAATGGCATTGCCATGACAGATATAGGCCCTTATATATCTTCCCATAGCCTGAAGAATTGTGTGGGAGAGAGTGTAAACTACAATGTGAACTATGGTGCATGCTCAATGACAATGCCCCAGGATGCATTTATCAGTTGCAATGAATGTGCCACACTAATGAAGGATGTTGTTTATGTGGAAGGGTGTGGGAGGTGTGGGGAACAGGGCATATGGGAATCCCTATATTTTTTGTGTAACATTTATGTAATCTAAGTATCTTTTAAAAAATTAAAAAATGTATTATAAAAAAGAAACTTAAAACAAAACAGATTGTGTGTGATGTTCTGGGGCTGGCAGCCAGGGATCCTTGTGTCCTACTTTTCTAACACAGGGCAATGCACATAGCAATGTCTCCTCCTTCCTCTTCTGGGTTCCCTTCCTTTCTGGCTTCTTCTCGACCTGGATTTCTCTTCATAAATCCTCCAGCAATAAGATTAAGGCCCAACCTCATTCATCTGAGCATACCTTACCTAATAACATCTATAAAGGTCCTATTTATAATGGGTTCACACCCACACAAATGGATTAAGATCAAGAACATATTTTTTTCTGGAGTACATAATTCAACCTAACACAGTCCCCTATGGACCCCCAAAGACATGTTCTTCCCATATACAAAATACATCAATTCCACGACAACATCCCAAAGGTTAAACCATTTCAGTAACAATGCTAAGTACAAAATCTTAACATAAGCAGTTATGGGTGTGATCTGTCCTGGGCAAAATTCTCCTATATCTATGGTCCTGTGAAAGCCAGACAATAAATTGTCTGCTTCCAATATATAATGGTGAGACAGGCATAGGATAAACATTTCCATTTTAGAAAGGAGAAATTGAAAGGAATGCAGGGATCAGAGGTCTCAAACAAGTCCAAAACCCAGAAGGGCAAAGTCCATTAGATCTCAAGGTCTGAGAGTCATCTGTGGCTTGATTCTTTGTCCTCCAGGACTGAGGGAGCAGCAGCCCCACTCATTCCAAGTGCTTGTGCAGTGGCCATACACTCCCCAAAGGCTGGAGAATAGGACCCACCCTCCCTGAGAATTGGGATAACAGCACTCTCTCTGAACACCAGATGCAAAGCCTGCCCCCTCCAAGAATTGAAGCAGATGGCCTGCTCCTTCCAAGCACAGGAGCCACTCTCTAGGCCCAAGGAGATCTTTTTGGTCCATAACTCTGTTTCCAAGGCCCTGCCTTTGAAGTTATTCTTCCTTCAATTTATCTCCCCTCTGTCCTTTTCAGTTCATCTTGATAGTGGTTCTGCTTATATAAATTTCACAAAAATCTTGTCAGCTTTGCATGTAGTTCAAGGGGTTTGAATAGATTCAACACAGTCTCAATAAAAATCCCAAGAGCCTTTTTTGCAGAAATCAAAAAACCAATAATTAAATTTATTTGGAAAGATAAGGGATGCCAAATAGTCAAAAATGTCTTTTAAAAGAAGAATGAAGTTGGAGGACTCTCACTTCCTGACTTTAAAGCATATTACTTAGCTACAGTGGTAAAAACAACATGGTACTGGTACAAGGACAGACAGTAGAACCAAACCAAGAACTCAGAAATTAACCCTCACATCTACAGTCAAGCGATTTTTGACAAGTATGTTAAAACCACCCAGTTGGGCCAGAACAGTCTATTCAACGAGTGGTGCTGGGAGAAATGGATAGCCATATCCAAAATAAAGAAAGAAGACCCGTATCTCACACCTTATACAAAAATTAACTCAAAATGAATCAAGGATTTAAATATAAAAACAACAATCATCAAACTCAGAGAAAATGTAGGAAAATATCTGCAAGATCTAGTGGTAGGTGGTAGTTTCTTAAACCTTACACCCAAAGCATGAGCAACAAAAGGAAAAATAGATAAATGGGACCTCCTCACAATTCAACACTTTTACACCTCAAAAGACGTTATCAAAAGGGTGAAATGGCAGCCAACTCAACTGGAGAATATATTTGGCAATCACATATCTGATAAGGGTTTAATGTCCATGACATATAAGGAGATCATACAACTCAACAATAAAAAGACAAAGCATCCGATTAAAAAATGGGCAAAAGACTTAAAAAGACAACTATCCAAAGAAGAAATAAAAATGGTGAAGAAACACATGAAAAAATGTTTAACATGGCTAGTAAATAGGGAAATGCAAATCAAACTACAATGAGATATCATTTCACACTATTAGGCTGGCCACTATTAAAAAGTGGGAAAACTGTAAATGTTGGAGGGGATGTGGAGAGATAAGAATGTTTATTCACTGTTGGTGGGAATATAGAATGGAACAGCCACTGTGGAGGACTGTTTGGCAGCTCCTAAGCAAGTTGAGTATAGACTTGCTGTGGAACCCAGCAATACCATTGGTAGGTATATACCCAGAAGAACTGAGAGCAGTGACACAAATATCTGTCTGCACACTGATGTTCATAGCAGCATTATTCACAATAGCCAAAAGTTGGAAATAACCCAGGTGTCCATCACCTGATGGATGAATAAACAAATTATGGAGTATACACACCAAGGAATATTATGCAGCAGTAAGAAGAATGAAATCATGAAACATATGACAACATGGATGAACCTGGAGGACATTATGTTGAGTGAAGCAAACCAGACACAAAAGGACAAATACTGTATGATGGCCTATTATGAACTAAATATATTATGTGAAATATAAATATATTATGTGAAATATGAATATGGGTAGAATTGCATATATAAGACCATTTTCCTTTGAAACTGAACAAATGTAAGTTAATAGTACATAATGTTAATTTCAGGAAAAAAAAAAAAAAAAACACATTATACTAAGTAAAGGAGACCAGACACAGAGTATTACATATAGAATGATTCCATTTATATAAAATGCAAATATAAATCATTTATAAAGACAAAAGGAGATTAGTGGTTATGTATGTCTAAGGAAGGAATGCTAAGGGGTGTGGAGTCTTTCTTTTTGGAATAATGAAATTGTTCTAAAATTTTTGAGATGATGAATGTACAACATTGTGATTATACTAAAGGCCATTGATTATACACTTTGGATAGAATAGCCAGAAACAGCAGCTATGTACAGTGGGGGAAGCATAGAGTGAGTGAGCGGTGAGGAATTTTCTTGTATGTTTGTCTGTTTTTTGTTTATTATTAGTATTATTGAAATAATGAAAATGCTCTAATAATGATTAAAGTGATGAATGCACAACTATGTGATTATAGCAAATACCATTGATTGTACACCTTGGATGAATTGTATGTTCATTAATATGTATAAATAAAATTGATTTGTTAAAAAAATAAAATAACATAAAAAATTTTTAAAAATAACATCTTCAAAAGTTCCTGTCTACAATGGGTTCACACCCACAGAATATGTTCTTTTTCCTGAGGTACATAATTCAACCTATCACAGGATGAAAAACGTTTTTTTACAGCAATGTCACTAGTTTTCTAAACTTCTTATACCAACAATCAATTGGGACCCATCATCCAAAAATGTAATGTTTTACCAGCTAACAATTTCTTTAAGTGCACTTTCAGTTTGATTGAAAGCAAAACTACGAAATGTGCAAAGGGAATGTCATCTGGTCATTAAAGTCATTCATGTTCTCAACCCCAACAATTAACACTTTGAAATAGCTCTCTATTTGGCATTGTGAAGACACCATAAGACAATGCAGCGTTGTAAGATTAAGAAAGAATTGGAAGTAAATCTTTATTTTATAAAGTGAAGAATGGAGATTATGAAAGAAGAGGTATGAAAGGAGAGTTAGCCCTCCATCTCAGGTGCTTTCTCACAGCTTCTTTTTCAGGGAGATCCATTTTAACATGCAATACATTTGGAAATTGAGAACCCAGAAAGGTGTCCTTGGTGCTTTCCATGCCCACATGCCCCCCTGGAAAGGCTTTGCCTATTCCCAGAGCTACACACACCCCAGTTTGTTCTAAGTGAACTGGTTCTTTATTTTTCTGGATCCAAATCCCTTTGAGAATCTGATAGAAGCTCTAGACCAGAAGATTGCACGTACACACATACTCAAAATTTTCATCCAACTTTAGGGAATTCACAGACCATCTTGAAATGCATTCATGGACTCTCCATTAAGAAAACCTGGCCAGATCCAACAAACTAATTTGAAGGTGAGGAACTCAGAGAGGAGTTAAGTGACTTGAAACAGTATAAGTCAAGTAGGTGGGGAGAATATGTTGAGCCTCCCACCCAGGGGGTCATTTAGGGGGAAACAAAAAAAAGTACCTTTCTTCTCCCTCTTCCTAAAATCATTTTGTCTAGTTTGTTCCAGAAGTATGGTTAGAATTTGGGTCTCCTGAACTTCAATTAGCAGATATTTTTAAATTAAGGTAAGTAACATTTAATTTACTCAAACAAACCAAATGCCTGTGTTTGCAACCACATCTTTATTTTATTTGTTATTCTGGCACATTACAAAAAGAGTATTTCTTTATGAGTCCCAAATTTTGAAATGTTCATTCTAACACAAAATTCTGGATGCTGTGTTTGAGACAAATGTTGATTGAGTAGAAAAAAATATTTTGATGGGGTATTTTAAAAATTATTATTTCTGAGGCCTCAAAACTGCCCCCACTAGATTCCAAAACTAAGATCACAGAGCATATAAACAAAACTTGGTAACAATACGACCCAAGAGCCACCCCCATGTGGTTTGAGAGTGGAACTCAGGTAAACAGCTATTTTACTATTGAGCTGCTGGGAGGAAAAGAAAATAATTTTTTATTCGCCCCCAGAACCTGTTAATGGTATTCCCAGGAATTAAAATAATAACACCATAGGCTCAAAAATGAAAAATGACTCACAGGTACTTGATAGGTGCCTCTGGTTATTTTTGTTTTCATTGTTTACATGCCTGGCTTTTTCTTTTTTTGTCTTTATCAAATTGACAACTCACTCATTCAGATATGATATAAAGAACGCCAAATTTCACATCACTAATGTAATAGAATGAAAAAGTGGAAAGATACAACCACTTCAATATAAAGCCTTGATATGATATTAACATCTGTAATCTATGATACATATTTTATGCACTAAGATGTAGTTCTTCAATATCTTGAAAAAATATTATTAAATACTTCACCAGAAATTACTTCCATGTTCCATGTGCCTGTATAAGTCAGTGGTTCTCAACCTGAGTGGTTTTGCTCTGAAAGGGACATTTGGCAACATTTGGAGGCATTTTTGACTGTGACAATTAGGGAGGTTTGTGCTATTGACATCTACTGTGTAGAGGCTGAAGATGGTGCTAAACATCCTACAATGCATAGGATGAACCCCGATATCAAAGAATTATCCGGCCCCAATGTAACAGTGCCAAGGTTGAGAAACCCAGGCATAAGCTTAGCGTGAATTTGCATTTATTTTTGTGACAATTATGTTTTCTCTTTGAGTTTATATCTATTTCTGCCAAAATAAATTAAAATGTTTGGAAAATCATCTTACTTAGCTGGTATAAAAACTTTTATGCAGATCAAAAAGATCGCTGGAAGTAAATTAATTATTTCCAGTATTTTCATGCTGTTAGTGTTTCATGCTATTATGTGGGATAAAAATTTATTCAGGGATATGAAAAAGGGCATATGGAAAAAAAGAATAATGAACACGAAGTTTGATCTTTATGGATAAAGAAAAGATGTGTAAAACACATGTGAGAAATTAATCATTCCCACTTCTTGGTACTCTAATCATATTCCATTCTGTAATGTCACTTCTTTTGATAGCCAAAGAAATATTTTTAAAAATAAACAAAAATCAAAGGTATGTTTTTAAAGGTAAATGAAGTTTTCTTATCTCTATCCTTAGCTTCAAATTAAAAGTTTCCACAACATTTTAAACTGAAGATCCTTAAAAATGGCACACCAGCAAATGCAGTGCCAATATAATTGGCCAAATCTTTGGTAGTTTCTGAAAATAACTGCAGACAACAGAATCCCCTCTGGCTGATTCATAAAGAAAAAAGTCTTTCAGAAGATATTATTTAATTTACAGAATATCTTGGAATGTCCAAGTATTGGGCTTGAGAGCCACACAACCAGAAATAGAGCAGCCAGAAGAAATGCTGAAACATTTTTAGTTTGAGTTTGCTAGGCTATTTAAAGTAGATTCCCTGAAATGGTGTGTCTTAAATAATGGGAATTTATTAGCTTACAGTTTGAGGCTGAGAAAATGTCAAAATTAAGGGAACATCAAGGCAATACTTTTTTCCCCAAGACCAGCAGCCAGCCATCCTTGACTCCTCTGTCACATGGCAAGACTCATGGCAGCTTCTGCTGGTCTCTCCCTTCTCTTCCAGTTTTCGTTGATTTCATCTTCTTGCTTCCATGGCTTTTTTTCTCTATATATATTCATCCCATTTATAAAGGACTCCAGTAATAAGATTAAGACCCATCCTGAACAATGTGGGCCATACCTTAACTGAAGTAGCATCATCCAAAGGTCCTACTCATAGTGGGTCCACACCCACAGGGATAGATTAGATTTAAGAGCAAGTTTATTCTGGGGTACATACAGCCTTAAACCACCACTATACCCCTGGACCTTTTCAATGAAGTACACCTGGGACACCCTGTGGAACAAAGCCAGAAACTTCTCTATAGCTGACCCAGGAGAACTGTGTTCTCCTGTCTTCATTTGTGCCAGGAGACATACTCTCTCTATGCACAGTGACCACTCTGTGTTGCTCACTTCTACCTCCAGATCAAGTGTAAGTGGGGCAGGTTTGCTTGCAGTACCCTGGCTGCTAGGGAGTGTGAAAAATGTTGAGTTTAGCTTTTAAATCTTCATAATTCCAGAAGTCAAGTTAAAAGGAATTGGAATGGGAGCTGAGTGAGCCAATTTATTGCATCTGTCACAGTCACCAAATTATTTTAGGACACATCAGCATTAAAAAATATATCTATTTCATGACAGCCTAATTTGGTTCTAAAGCTATTACTCAGAATCCTAGTTTTCATGTTTGTTACCACTTCTCCTATATTTGCGTTCTTCCTACAGATGGGGATTTGTCTAAAATATTTAGCTTAAGTACTGTATCACTTATTTATTCCATCAACAGACCAGACATCACACCAAGTTCTGTAGATTGAGCTATGAATTTAAACAGACAAAAATCCCTGCTCTCATGGTGCTCCCCTTCCAGTGATAGCTCAACAAATCAATGCAGATCAGGGTCACCTACATATAATGAAAATAAAACTAAACTAAATTACAGAAGTTTCAACAAGACAGAGGTTTATTAGTCTTTTACCTAAAAGAAGTCTGAAAATGTGAAAGACTGCAAAATAGTTCCTCTATTAGTTCCCCGTGATCATCCCCTTTGCTATGTACCTTGCACTTCTAATCACTGAAGAGGTGGAATCTATTTCCTTGAATCTGGCTGGCCTTTTGCATTGCTTTACCAATAAAATGAGGCAGAAGTGCTGATGTTCCAGTTCCAAGCCTAAACCTCAAGGGGCTTTGCATGTGTCCACTTGCTCATTTGTGCATCTGTCATTACCACGAGAAGGATGCACTCAGCTGGCCTGCTGGAGGCTGTGTGTGGCAGTACAGCCATGTCATGCCATGTGCCAATCGAACCCAGGCTGATCTGGTATGAGAGAGCCTAGCATCAGATCAGCTGAATCCCACACATGTGTGAGATAAATATTTATTGTAGTATGCCATGGAGGTTTTGTGGACATTTCTTACGCAGTATTATTGTGGCAATAGATAACTGATACAGGAGCCAAGCAGTCCAAGACAAGTATACAGCTCAGCACTGATAGGGACTAAAGCTCCTTTTATTTTGTAACTCTGTAGATTCAATCTGTGGCTTCTATTTCATGGTCCAAGGTGGCTGCTTTCATTTCAGCCATCACATCCAAATTCTAACCACTGGGGGAAAAAGGGGTATTGCTGTTTTTTAATGGCTATTTGAAGGAAATTTCCTGGAAGTTTTATACAGGGACTTACTTAATAATAGTCACATATACCTGCAAGGAGTGGAGACTGGAAAACGAAGTCTTGATTCCTATTTTCTTGTGCCTATATCAAATTTGGGGGCTCTATTACTAAGGAAGAAGGGGAGGACATATGTTACAGGATAACTGGAAGTCACATGTCAATAAAATATACTGATAAAAAAAAGTTAGCTACTTCCATACTTGTGTTTACATTTAGAGCTCTTACAAATGAGAGCAATTTTTTAACTGTAAGATACACTTTTTGGCTAGATTGCTAAATTATAATATTTAATAATTAAAGAAATAATATTTATAAATAAAAATAGATTTTTATGGCATTTTACTATTCTGTGCAATTATGCCTTTCACCAAAGGGGCAAAGACGTGTTTTTGTAATAGATACAACAGCATGTTCCAACAATCTAAATAATTCAGCCAGGCTTAGCAACTCTTAGAACAAAGCAGCCTAAGTTTTTGTTTTAAATGATCTTCAATCATACCAACAGATTCCATTTGGGCTAAATGACAATCTTCAAATAGACATTTTGTAGTACTCTGAAAGGATCATAAGTGGCAAGAAAATAGCTTTGGTACTTATGTATGAGGCCATGCTTCACCCCTGTTCTTCAGAATTCACCTGACAATATGTAATCAGCTGTATTCTTGAGTAAGGAATCTAAACTTAGTAAAAGAGGATGTGCATAAATTTTAAACTATAATTTCTCCTATTCTTGGGTTCTTAAATCCAAAATCAAACTTACTTGAGCAGAGCTACATTTTTAAGGATGTTAAAGAAAATTTATGGATTAACTTTGGATATGTTACATGCATGTCCTGCATTCGTGTATGTGCACAGGCACACACTCACATGCATGCATGCATACACATGAATTCACACACATTTGCTAAAAATTGAAATCATTCCCTCCCAACTCCATGTGTCCTTCTTATAGAACCTGCTCATGTCCCCTTTTCAGGATATTGGTTTCCACAGTCCTTGCAAAGTGGGCACTTGGCCAAATTACTGGCTACAGGTAATTAAAAGTGTTGGCACTTGATCCAAGATGGGGAAATCACATAATCCTCTCAGAAATTTATCATTGAGATGGCAACTCTAAGCAGTCTCCATTGGGCTCTTCAATTGAAGCCACAAGAGAATTATGGTAGAACCATTTGCTACCCTATGCCTGCTTAGGAACTGAGTATCAGACTTCAGGTAGAGTGGAGAATGATGCAAACAAGAAGAGAAGAACAGTTCTGACAGACCATGCAGCCCCGGAATATGAGAGAGAGAGAGATTAGTTGTCTCAGTTTTTGCTAACATATCAAGCTTCATTAAAAAGCATTATATTCTAGTTGATAAACCTGTTTCCTTTGGGAGTATTGGTTAACAATTCT
This sequence comes from Tolypeutes matacus, assembly GCA_026826555.1. NCBI lineage: Eukaryota > Metazoa > Chordata > Mammalia > Cingulata > Chlamyphoridae > Tolypeutes > Tolypeutes matacus. Next base: position 14,555,529 of record JAKSZT010053888.1, read on the forward strand.
GAAACCACTATATATGTTATAGTGGAAGGGAACAATTAGGGATATGGATGGTGGATGGGGGAGCTAAGTTTCTCACCAGTGGAGAGGGAGGTTACAGATAAACACAGAAAGAAATTTAAAATACCCATGTGGTAATGGATTAGAGTTGGAGACATCAGTATGAAATCATGTATAGCTTAATGTAGATGCAGATGTGAATGTATAAGCAAATTGTGGTATATACATACAATGGAATATTACTCAGCTGTAAGAAGGAATGAAGTATTAACACACCGGACAACATGGATGATTCTTGAAGACCTTATGTTGAGTGAAGTAAGCCAGTCACTGAAGAACAAATATTACGTGACCTCACTGATATGATTTAAGCAAATCGAGCAGACTCACAGTCTTAGAGTCTGGAAAATAGGTTATCAGGAGACAGAAAGGGGTGGTGAGCTGATGCCAAATATGGGGAAATTTTATGATAAGGTAGAAGGGGTGGTTGGGCAGTGAATGGGGGTGACAGTGATGTGATTCCATTCAACAGTGCTGGAATGTGAGGGGTAGTAGGGTGAGGGGGGTTGGGTTGGACTATCCATGGAACTAGGGGCAGGGCTGGAGGAAGGAATGGATAAACTCTTGGGATTTGTAGGTCTGTGGTTAAAATTACAGTGGTGGGAATGTTCTTTTGGCAAATTTAGCATGGGAGGGTTGCTGGTTCAGGGCATGGGGGGTGGAGGAATATGCAGGATAGGGTGCACCTGGGACATGTTTCTATGGAATATGAAAGTGTTCATCTTGTCACAGTCTGTCATCTCAGTGGATGGAGACTCACCCAATAAACAAGAAAACATTAAACTCCCATTCTGGGGAGTCCTGTTGTGTTCTTAATTAGAGGGCAAGAATCTCTCAAGAACATAAGCAGTGCCTAATAAAAGAAAACAGACCAGTATGCCAAGCCCTCATTATTATCACATGTAACTATGAACCTTATTCTTCAAAGATCAAAACTTAGTGTTTACACTAGGTTCTGAGGAGAGAGGGAGGGAAGAATAGAATAGATGGAATATAGGGCATTGGACTTGTTCTGCATGATCTTGCAATGATGGATACAGGCCATTTTAAATTTTGTTAAAACCTGTAAAAGAGTATAGTGCAAAACGCAAACCATAATGTAAACCATTGACCAAAGTTAGTAACAATGCTTCAATATTTGTACATCATTTGTAACAAATGTACCATACTCATGTAAGATGTTATTAAAAGGGAAGAGTGAGAGAGGAGGAGTGGGTTGGGTATAGAATAATCCCCTATATTTTCTATGTGACTTTTCTATAATCTAATGCTTCTTTGAAGATAAAGTGAAAAAAATAAAACACTGGGCTAACATATGGAAGAAAGTGTCACTGTACATAAAAGACAACAGATCTTATGGTGATGAAAGACACAATGGAAAATTTTTTTTATTTTGTTTTTTATTTTTGTATTTTATTTGTTATTTTTTACTATTACTATTTTATTATTATTTTTATTTGTTTATTTTTTGGGCTTCAATCTTGGGAAGGTTTTGGATCACAGAAGGGTCACAATTGGGACAGGGAAAGATCAATGGTGTGTGGTGTCAGTGATGGGGGGATGTGTGGGATAGAGTGCACTTAGGACATGCCTCTATGTCATATGAACATGTTCAAATGGTCATGGGGCATTGTCTCAGCGGTGAAGAACCACACAAAATCAAAGAATATTGTATTTCCATCCTGGGAAGTCCTATACTACATTCTCTAATAAAGCAGCAATAATCCCCCAAGTACATTGACAGTGCCTAGCAAAGGAGGACAGAACATTATGCCAGGCCCTTGATATTTATGGTTGTACTTATGAACCTTGTTTTTGTGAAATTGAAACTTTGCCTAAGAGTTACCTCCTGAAATCCTCCTTGTTGCTCAAATGTGGCCTCTTTCTAAGCCAAACTCAGCATATAAACTCACCACCTTCCCCCTGGTGTGGAACATGACTCCCAGGGATGAGCCTCCCTGGCACCAAGGGATTATTACCAAGCTCCAACTAGCAATGCATTTGGAAAAAGACCTTGACCAAAAGGGGGAAACAGTAAATACAAATGAGTTTTTATGCTAAGAAATTTCAAAGTGAGTCGGGAGGTCATTCCAGGGGTTACACTCATGCACATCTCAGCAGGATCTCATTGACTGCCACAGTAAACAGTGCCTCAAACAGCGGGGCTCTTAAGGGCTCTAGAGACATCTAGACACTATAGGCAGGTATTCGGCATCCTGTCAGTGGGCCTTACTTTGGAATATACACTCCCCAATGTAACAGAATTAGACTCATTTATAATTTCCCTACATAAGACTCTTCTGTGCCTTTTATTTGAAACCATAATTAGCACTATACTCATTAAATATATGTCCCAGAGACTTAAATCTTCAGTCTGTTCATATGCTGGTTGAGCCCTGAACCTCAGCAGAGTTGCGACATCTACTCTCCAGTTCAATGGACTCACTCAGGAAAACTAACAAAAGGATAATGATGGACAATGCCCATCCCAAAAAACAGTGTCCACAACTGCAAGCAAGACAGTTCTATCCATCTGCCCCATGGGATCTAAGCCTCCTCTCAATCAGAAGAATGGATATCACCATCCCCAAATCCTCAAGACTGAGGAATGAACAAACATAAGGGTGGAATGCAATTAGGGACTAAAGTAGATTTATCATTATCCTATCAATGGAAGAACTTGTATCATTGATATGAAGGCAGTGGCCACCAGAGTTTCTGAGGGGAGGGAGAGGGAAGAATAGGTATAACCTGGGACATTTTTGGGATATTGGAATGGCCCTGCATGATATGACAAATGATGGATACAGGCCATTATACATTTTGTCAAAATCTATAAAACTGTTGCAGTGCAAAGTGTAAACTTTAGTATAAACTATAGACCATGGTTAGTAGCAGTGCTTCAATATGGGCTCATCAATTGTAACAAATGTACCACCCTAATGAAAGATGTTGTTAATGGGGGAAAGTGAGGGAGGGGGAGGGGATGGGGATGTATGGGAATCCCCTATATTTTTGATGTAACATTTATGCAATTTAAAGCTTCTTTTAAAAAAATGCAGATGGATATGGGCATATACACAAGTAATAAAGACACCTATATTTCCTTTCTCTGTTAGCTGGGAAAGGCTAGAAGCAATGACATACCAGTAAGAATAAATACTCCTAGCAACCCGATTTCAGTTTCTAATACCATTCTCCACTAAAAAGAGCCAGGGATCCTTGGACAAATGGCTGAGTGTAAGACTGGGACAGGATATATATACAAGATGAACTTGGAGTATCTTGTAGGGTCAGAAATCAGAAAGTGTTAAAATAAAAGAATAACACTACAATAATGGAGCATGTCAGAGTCAACTGAAAGAGCTTCCAATGGCGAAAGCTGGAACTATTGAGCAACAAAACAAATAAAGTAGTATTGGATTATAACACAAAAATAAAATGAATATCTATAAGTCAACACTGATATAAACAAATGATCAAATACATAAATAAATGAGGGAGAATAGAGAAATTCCCTATGCAGAAAAATTTCAAATAATTTATGTAGCTACTCCATCCTCAAAGAGGTGGAGGATAACTCCCCACCCCCTTACAAGTAGGCTTTGCATAATAACTTCCTTCCAAAGAGTACAGTATGAAAAGGGGCAGAAAAGAGTAACTTTACAGTGGAGAAACCTGACAAATACTACCTCAGGCAGTGGTCAAGGTCAATGTCAACAAGTATAAGTCATGTTTATAGTACATTTGATGAGATGGTATGAAAATGGTCCTTCACCTCTGTGGTCTTCCTCCCCAAAATTCATAGTCCAGGTCTAATCAAGAGAAAAACATCACAGAGTTTCTGTGTGCGGTGATGGAAAAGTTTTAGCAGTGGATGATTGTGATGGAGGCACAACTTTGTGAATGTAATTAATTCTGTTGAACTATATATTTGAAAAGGAATAAAAAGAGAAATTTTAGGTTGTATATAAGTTACCACACACATATCCACAAAAAAACCCATAGAACTGTACAATACAAAGAATGAACCCTAATGTAAATAGTGTGCTAAAGTTAATGGTATAATTAGAATAAAATTGTTTCATCGATTGTAACAAAAGTACCACACTAATGCAAAATATTACTAATAGGGAAAACTGTGTGACAGAAGTGGGTATGTGGGAACTCTGTGCATTCTGCATGATTTTTCTGTAAATTTACAACTGAATACATACATACATACATACATACATACATACATACATACATACAACAGACAAATCACAATTAAAGGACATTCTACAAAATACGTGGCCAGGACTCCCCAAAACTGTAAAGGTTATCAAAAGCAAAGAAAGTCTAAGAAATTGTCACAGCTAAGAGGAGCCTAAGGAGATATGATTATTAAATGTAATGTGGTATCATGGATAGAATCCTGGAAAAGAAAAAGAATATTAGGTAAAAAAAAATAAATAAATAAAAATTTTTTAAACTATGGAAATCTGAATAAAGTAGGGACTTTAGTTAATAATAATGTATAAATATTGGTTCATTCAACATAATAAACATGCAATACAAATGTAAGAAGTTATTAATAAGGGAAACTGGGTAAAGGGTACATGAAATGCTGCTCTATGTTTTCAATGTTTCTGTGAAACTGGAACTATTCTAAAATTTAAAGTTTATTAAAATCTTAACAGAAACTGAATATCATTGTAGGTAATTATCAGTCAGCATCATATTGCTTCCTTCTCTGTTCATTAGCAATATCCCTTCTGGGATCTGGAGATCATGAAATATCAGCACACAATTTTCACATAAAGTGAAACATCTTCAAGACAAGTGTCTGAAAAAGTAACAGAAAATACTTAGTGGCTTTAATTTTTTTATTCTCTTCTTCGATATCAACAGAACACACAGTAAGGCCTATAGTGTCTTGTAGAAGAGAAAATCTTCCCTCCACTGCCATTCTAAAACCTTGTTAAGCCAGACTTACTGGGAAAAAAACAACAAGAAGAAAAATCATTCAACAACATCTATGGTTCTTGTCATGTTCTCTTACTTCACAGAGAGTATTCTCCTTGGGAAAGAAGGCAGATGTAAGCAGCTATGTCGAATATCTATAGCACACAGCAGTAGCATCGGAAGTTCATGCGGACTTATTCTCTTTCCTTCCATAGGATCATAGAAGATATCAATTTAGCTTTTATTTTAGCTCAATGAACGTTTGTTAGGTGGTCACTAAATACAAGGTAATAAGTAACTAAGGATAATTAAAATTCCAGCTTTTAAAAGAAGTTTATAGCCAAGAGAAGAGATGAAGTCACACAGTCATTGAACATAAAAAAATATGTAAAATCTTGTATATGTAGTGATGGATGGGGGCATATATAAAGAAATTAGAAACTATGATTCTAGAAATGTAATAGCTTCCATACTGCCTAGGGAAAGAAAAACAATAGAGAGGCACAAACATGTGAAAAGAATTTAAGAACATATTCAAACACTATAGGAGGATAGGTCTAATAAACATAACTCATGTATTTGATATATGTGTTTTCTGAAGTACAAATTCTTTCTTGCACCCTCTCCCTCTAACTGATAGTGAACAGAATTGACAGTAATGAGCATTCACATAAGTATCAAAGAAAACTTTTCTATAGTCCAGGCATCTCCAAAATATCTTTTTTCCATAGTTCATTTTGGAACTTTGAAGCCAGTGATTTCCCTTCACAGCACTTGTCATTGTCATCCAAATTGCCATCCATCCATCCTTTTCCCTTCCTTTACTCCTACCTTCCATGTCCCTATCTCCTCACTTTTGCATTTCATCTTCACCCATTCCATTGCCCTCTGGAACTCTAACTCATCTGAAAATAAACTCTTCTCCTTCTAAAGTGTTTCCTCCACCTCCTTTACCTTGAAGTCTTTCTGATGGAGCCAGTCTATAATTAAGCACTTTTGCCTCTGAGTTCAGGCTTATTAAATATTGAATAAATGATTGAATGAACACGGGACATTAGTATGATGAAATTTGTATGCACAATTTTATGGTTTATGGTTTAGAGGAAGGGATGAGTGAATTTGGATTAGAGTGAATTAAGCAAGCTTACAGTAGAGTGAACTGGAGGATATATTTGTCATGAAATATTATTTATATCACTCAAAATAGTAAAAATAAAGATGATTACATTTTCTTCTTTTTCCTCCAACCCTCTTGAGTTGCTGAAAAATTGTAACAATATTATCAGGTTGATAGCTCCTCTATGAACTCTCTACACTTAAATATGCACAAAGTAGCACTTGCAATGAGCAATGTCAGCAAGGAGAGAAGAAACACAAGTCTTCAATATCATCCACACTATCAATAAGAGGCAATTCACACATTTGGAGGTGTGGAACTGACAATCAGCTACATTCTGAGAACTACACTGCTAAGATGAGAATAGAGAACCAAAATGTGGGCTCAGTCAGAGCTTTCTTGGATTTCGTTGACATATGAAGAAATCAACAAACATAAAAGCAGAACTGTCATATTATTTTTCTCATCAGAATTCACACATTGAAAAGTGGATTCCCAGTGATAATTTAATAAGCTGGTGGACATTTATATTTTGTGCCCTTTTCTGTATGATAAAAGAAAGTGAAACAAAAAAGTGAATCACCATGGCTTAATATTATGGAACAAGGAAAATCATGCATAATGAACCACAAGTTAAATTTCCATTTATAATTATTTTATAGTAGAGGTCAAAGAGGAATTAGATATCAATGATTGAACACAGAACAATTTCCTGACTTTGCATTCCAGCACTACTTTTATTCAAATGACATTGCTCTAAGGACTTAAAATAACAGGAAATAATAATGTTGACAATTTGGTTATAAGAATAATTCCATGTTTCTAAGTCCTCATCTAAAGTAGAAATGCTTTAGAAGATACTTGCCATAATCAGTATTTTCCAGGGATGTAGTTGGGATATAAGAGAACTCCACAGTTTTCACTGTTAGAGCCGTTTGGAAAATAATGCAAAAGAATAAGATGCATTGAGGTCAAAATATCACCTTTTCCACTATTTAAGCTGATATGGAGGGAATGTGGCTTAACTGTGTCGAAACAATGGATTTCTAATGTTACATCCCAGAATTAGACAGTTTGTCCACCCTGTCTCAGACAGGGCTGGACATCGACAGGTCTTCCCTTAGGCAGGGCCTGCCTGGAATAATTTAGCAACATGGAGAAGCAGGCAAGACCACATATATCGTGTAGATGGGCTTTCCTAAAGAGAAAGGGAGTAAATGAGGGCATTTTTATGTGTGTGATTCCTCCTCCCAAACTCTCCAATCAGGTGAGATTGAATGGGGGGAGGATGAAGAACAAGAGTGAAAACAATTAAGAGAGATATCCAGAGAGACAGTGAAATACAAAATGAGACATAGTGGACATTATACTAATTCATGTCCCCAACAAGGCTGGAAACATCAAGAGTTGGGAAGCAGTGTTTCCGTCACTCTCAAAGCTACTTGCTCTTTGCTGGTCTCTGACTTATATTTTGTCACCATTTTCAAAACTTCCTTCTCTACACTATATTTTAATGGGTATTATCTATCATCTCAGCTGAACTAGAAACTCCATGAGGGCAAGGGATGTATCTCTATTATTTACTGTATTCCCAGCATCTAGCACAAAACAAGACCTGGGATACAGCAGATGCTCAAGTATTATTCAATGAATGAGTGAATGAATGAATGAATATGAAGAATATCCAGACATAACTCAAAAAAGTCACAGAGTTAGTACATGGAAGCTGTCACTGCTGTTACGGAAAAATCGACTACTCCCTTTGCATGTGATCTTGTAAAAAGCAGCTCTGCTTGGATCTCCTCTTTCTGTCTTACTCTCTCACGCAAGCATAACACACACACACACACGCATACATACACACACACAGAGGAATATTTGTGACGAAAGAGCCAGGTCTTCTGTCAAACTCAGCTTGTTTCATGACAGATCAGCCAGGAGGATTTCCAGGCTAATGAACAGCAGGCTACAGAATGGTGCGCCCTCTCTGAGGGGATAGTATATGAGGATGTGTAGAAGATACGGGGGATAATAAAATGAAAAGAAAATATTTGGTCAGCAACAGATTTTTCCATTTTTTCCTTTTTATGGGAATATATTATTTTTCAAATCATAAGAGTTATGTAACACGGGGGCAAAGTAAGAACCAGCTGAAATGATTTCACATAAGACTATATTTGTTGTGAGCCTCAAATGAGGCCATAGAACACAATATTTGAGGATTGATTTTTAAGTCACACAGATCTCAGTTCTGGCATCTTACTAGTTATATGACCTAACTTGGTTAACTTGGTCACTCAAAGCTCAGTTATCTCATCTGGAAAATGGGAAAACAATGGCCACCTCACAGGATTATTGTAGGGATTACACCAACCAAAGCATATGCCAAGCAGTGAAGACAGTAACTAAAACCCTCTCAGCAGTGTGAAAGGTAGCCATTGGTATTCTAAATTTTTTAATGTTTTGTAAACTGTAAATCCCTATGTAAATATAAGAGATTAGTACCATTACTATTACTGTAGGAAAGTTCATGGCTGTTTCACAAAAAGACAACAGCTAAATAGAGGTCTTGCTCCATATCTATCTATTACACAGAAGCTAATAGCTGTGCATTAATGGTTGCCTGAATCCCCAGTAGGATGTGAGCTGAATGATAATAGCAAAGGCATGTAAGGTGCATTGTGGAGCAGAAAGGTACATGTCAAATGTGTTCAACTATCTTCCATCATTTGTTATCTTGTCACATTTGTTAAGCCAAGAAATACATATAAGTTCATAACAATTTAGGTGTTGTGGCTTTTTATTCCTTTTTAAAATTTTTAATTTTAATACTACAATTTTTATTTCATAGTTCTGAGGGGAAATATTTAATATGGTACATTGACATTGCAGTGTACTTCAATATATAACCACGGCAATTAAGATTTCAAGTCACTCTGATTCTGAAGTGCATTGCCTCTGGTTTGCATAATTTACAATATATTCATTGTTGTGGTTTACTTTGCATAAATCAATCTTATTAATATCTTATTCATCTTCTTGCTTTCCAAGGTCTTGAATCAAGTTAATTCTCCAAAGGAGGAAGCCTGTCAGGACTTAGGCTTCTGGGGAGATCTGCATAATTCTACTTGATTTTCAATAAAATTTGTAATACAGAAGGTCACAGGATTTATTAGCAAATTTTAATTCTGCTGTCTCTGTTTCTTGAGGAAATAAGAACATAGATTTGTGCCTGTATATGGTATGCAGTGAATGGGTATAGAGGGGTTAAAGGAAAAAGATGAGCATTCAAGCGGGGACAATGAGTCACAGTAGATTCCCTTAATGGATATTCTAGTGGCTGTGGCAGTTTGAAAAAAAAGAAAAGTAGAAGCATTATCCTTAAACTTTCAGCATCAAACATTTTATTTTGCTAGCATAAAAGTGAGGTGGCATCAAACTATTAGAAGTGGCAGAACTTCCAATGAGACTAGCTTGATGATGCTGACAGCCCCTTACCCTAGTTGGCGCCAGAGTGGAACTGCAGGGCCCAGATATAGGATTCCTCCAACTGATTCTGTTTAGACTCAACCAGGACATTGCATGAAACCACAAAACAAGCACGCAGGAAATAAGATAAAAAACGCTAAAAAAAGAAGAGTTGTCTTCCTTAGTATAGCCTCTTTGTAACCTATAATGACATCCACATTCAAACAAAATATGAGTTTTCTGACAAGACACTTTATCTTGCTCTTCACAAAATAAAGAAGTCTGTATGTCTTCTGATCTCAGCACCATGGTTTTTTCTTGCCAGCCAAGTCTACTATAAATGTCTATTTTCTCTCTACCTAAAAAGTAATCTGCATTTCATCAAACATCCCTGAATCTTCTCTATAAAGTTTAGCAATAAAATAGTTCTGAAAATGGAAACATTTATTTTAATTTACATGAGCACAAGATAACTTAAATAAGCAAAAATAATAATATATTAACAACACCTTTCTCTCCTATGTTCTTATCTTCTACATTTATAATGAACCAATAGTGGAGTTTGAGCATAGATTGTCTTTGAAATCTTAGAAATTTATCCAACAAACATTTATTATGCACCAACTATATCAGGTTTTGTACTTAACACTAGGGACATGAAGTCAAAGTCATTCATTTACGCATTTTAAAATGTATTGAGTATTGGGCTTCCACTTTGGACCATGGTAGAGTAAATGGTATTGGACTTACTCTTCCACACATAAACAGCTATAAAATGGGACAAATTATAAAAGACAACTTTTTTCATGTATTGAACAATTGAGAACACTGGCTTTTGATCCTTGAAAGATAGGAAACAACAAGATGAGTACCATATTCACCACAGTTTTCTTCCTGAAGGCACTTTTTAGCAATCCAGGAATGTGGAGTCCAGGGGAACAATTGTCCCACCCAGCTGAGAAAGCAGAGTAGTTTGGGGCTGTTGGAGTGACTGGATTCACACATCATCATACGGCCAAGAGAAAGCACAGAAGCCCTTGGGTACTTGGCTGAAAGCTGGACTGAGCATAAGCAATATGAGACACCAAGACACTAGCAGAGAATGGCTCCTGGGTGTCAGAAAACTGAATAGAGATACCAGAATCATGTCATTCTGGAAGGGATTGGAGTCTCAAACATGCCAGAGTTGAGAGACTTTGCTGAGCATTTGGATACTCAAATGAGACCTAGGGAGGCCAGGTCTTAGGAATAAAAAGCACTCCCTAGAATAATAGTCATGATGCATGACAATGGACACATACAAATATATATATATATATATATATATATATATATATATATATATATATA
>JAKSZT010053888.1:14566477-14644691 GCA_026826555.1 Tolypeutes matacus
TATATATATATATATATATATATATATATATATATATATATATATATGACTCAATAAAACCAACATTAATCCAGACATGGGCAAGAGGACCCACCAGTAATTTGACCTCCCTGCCAGAACAAAGCTCATTGTAATACTGACTCCCTACATTATTATCCAACAAACATTATTAATCACAATGTGTGGAATACAATAAAAAATTACTAGAGATGAAAAACAAAGTAGAAAAATGTGACCCATAATAAACAGGATAAGCAGGTGATAGCTACAGATGCCAATATTATCCAAATGTTGGATTTAGCAAAGATTTTTAAAAGCAATTATAAATTTGTTCAAGAATTCAAAAGAATGGATTAGCTTTAAAAGCAGATTGTACATGGTAAAATAAAGGATCAGTGAACCCAAGGACAGTTAAATAGAATTATTACAATTAAAGAATAAAGAGAAAGAATATTGGAAAAAATAGCAGAGACTCAGTTAACCTGTGGGACAAATATCACACTCTTAGATGATTGGAATCCATGGAAAGGATAGAGAGAGAATAAGGCAGAAAAACTATCTGAAGAAGTAATAGCAGGAATGTTTCTAAATTTGAGGAAAATAATAATTTATAGATACAAGAAGCTCAGATAACTTCAACCAGGATACATATAAAAATAACTATCCTAAGGCCCATCGTTTTCAAACTACTGAAAATAAAAGAGAAAGAAAAATCTTAAAAGTATTCAGAGGACAAAAGTTACATTATATATAGGTAAACAATGATAAAAATGACAGCTAAGTTTTCATTAGAAAAAAATGGAGGCCAGAAGACAATGGAACAAAATCTTTAAGGTGATAAAAGGAAAAATTTTTAACTTGTCAACCTTTAATTCTATATCCAATGAAAATATGCTTCAAAAATGAAGATAAAAGACTTTTTCAAATAAAATTGAGTTAACTTTTCTTCCCTTCAGACTCTTATTTTAGAAATGCTAAAGGAGGTTCTTTAGATTGAAGGGAAATGCTACATAGGAAATTTGATCTACAGGAAGGAATGAAGGACTTCTTAAATGTTATGTACATGTGAAAATATAAAGGCCTGTTTTCTTCTTTTCCTAATTTCTTTTAAAAATTGACACTTTAGAGAAAAAGAAATGATAAAATTGTATTGGATTATTTATAATATATGTAGAGGAAAAATATATATGGTCAGAGCACAAAGAATGTGTACTCTTACAAGTCTCTTTTATGTTATTTGAAGAGGTACACTGTTAATTTTAAGTAAGCTATTATAAATTAAGAATGCATAATACAATCCCAGAGCAACCACTAATAGAGTAAAAGAAGAATAAATATAGCCAAAAAGGAGGAAAAGTAGAACTGTAAAATATAATCAATTAAACCAAGAGAAGGCAGGAAAGAGAAGAAAAAGAGCACAAAAACAGATAGCCCAATAAGAGGACTTAAACCTAACCATGACAGATTGTATTTCCATATTGGCCACAATCATATCTTCTGCAATGGATCTTTGCCACTCACATCAAGAGGTGGAGCTTTTTTCTCCATCCTCTTGGGTCCAAGTGGGTACTATTACTGCTTTGACCAATAGAATATGGCAGAAGTGGCACTGTGTCTGTTTCAGGCATGACTCTAATCTTATCCTGACAGTATTCATACAATTGAATATTGCTCTGCAATAAAAAGGATTGAGCTTCTGACAGACTGAATAACTTGGAAGAATCTCAGAAGCAGACCCAAAAGATCACATACCTTATGATTTCATTTGTATAATGTTCAAGAACAGGCAAATGTAATCTAATGTGATAGATATTAGAAAAGTGATTTTCTCTGTTTGGGGGAGAGTTCCCAGTGAGGGAACTTTCTCAGGGATGGAAGTATTCTATAATTTGATTGGTTACATGGGTGTAGATATTTGTTAACTTATCAAACTATACACTTAAGATCCTTAAATTTTACTGTATGTTAGTTCCCTACAGATTACCATAAAATTAGAGGCTTAAAACAACACAAATTTATATTTTTACAGTTCTGGAGATCAGAAGTCCAAAATGGGTTTCATTGGGCTAAAATCTAGGTGTCAACCAGGTTGCGTTGCTTCTGGAAGCTCGAGGAGAGAGTCCATTTTCTTGCCTTTTCCAGCTTCTAGAGGCTGCCCACATTCCTTGGCTTGTGTGCTCTGCTCTCTTTCATGCTCTAAGCCAGGAATGGGTGGTCAAATCTTTCTCACATCTCATCACCGACTTTGATTCTTCTGCCTCCCTTGTTCATATTTAAAGGACCTTTATGATTACATTGGGCCCACCTAGATAATACAGGATAAAAACCTTATATTAGAGTCAGCTGATTAGCAACTTTAATTCCATTTGTAATCTCAATTCCTCTTGCCAAATAATATATTCACAAATTCTGCAGATCAGAACACAGACATTTCGCCTCGTTTATTATTTTGCTAAAGGTTTGTAAAAGTCAACACCAGAAAATATTAAGTTTTGCACCAGCATTTCTTACATTTTTAAACAATTGAAGGCTCAGTATTTTTCATAACTTCATAACTTCAAGCATAAAACCTTTGAAAGATTGAAGACATTGCATTTGACAGTGCTTGGAGGATAATAAAAGTATTGCTTCTTTGTGATTCCCACAGTCTAAGATATTTATGTTCCCCTAGGAAATCAATGCAGAAGCAAAACGCAAATGTACCAATGGCTTCTGACCTCACTCTTAACTCTGGTTTGTGTTTCCAATATTACAGCCAAGACATCATAATTCTTTATACCTTTACCCATGACGGAACAAATAATTTATTCCACTGAATAGTCAGAATGAATTGATTAAATTTAAGTTAGAGATTGATCATAACAGAATTAGCACCAAGACATATATTGTGATACTTTACTACCAAAAACTTACTGATCAATGACATCTTATTTTTAAATCATTTTTTATTTTGAAATTTATATAACGTGATATTCCTCAATATGAATAATGATCATCATAATCAGGTTGTTTTTTTTCATGTATTAATACTTTTTCTAAATTAATATATATATATATTCATAAAGCTTTCTGTAGAGAAAGGGCATTTATATAATGGGCATCTATATAACGTGCCTCCAGGAATATTAAAGAAATGAGGAGTGGAATTTGGCCATGGAATTTGGTAAGGTAAAAAATCCCAAAGGAAGGATACAGATACATTAAAAAAGAATTGCTAATAATAGGTTGTATCCAAGTAAAATCACAGCAAGGTGGAAGAACAACTTGTTGGGCAAAGAAGGAACTACAGAACCTGTGGGTGGTTCTGATTTGACAAAATTAACTTGGTCTGGAAAATTCTATTGCTCTGAACAAAGATACATAACATTGAAGAAGTAAAAATAGGTCACATAGCAATAATGGGGAATTTTTACTTCACCAATCTAGAGAAGCAGAACATCTAATCATAAAAAACTGGAAGACAAAGTTTTGGTAAATAACTGTCATTTAGACTACCAGTGTTTTGAAACCCCAAGAAACCTGGAGATAACACAACTTCTCAAAATCCAAGATAAATCTGAAAAAATAATGAGGTCTGGGGTGAGGGGTGGGGGGTAGGAGAAAACAGCATCCTTTTAAAATGAAAAGATGGCTAAAAAGAGGAGAAATAAAGAATATTTGAACTGGAAATTAAAATGCAAACCAGAAATTTTGCAGAAAGCAAAAGAAACAATTCAAGGAAACATTGCAAAAGAATGAAAATGTTTTGTTTAAAATGTCAAAGGGGGATGAGTAGGTACAAATTCAGAGGGAATATTTCATAATCATAGAGCAAAAAGTGAAACCAGCAGATTAAAAAACAAGAGTAAAGATTTTTGGCTTTTTTTTTTTAACTTTTTATTTTGAAATTATTTCAAACTTACAAGGCAGTTGCAAAAATAATACAAACCCCATACAGAGAACTCCATTGTACCCCACACCCCTCCAATATCCAGATCCACCTTTTTTTTTTTTTTTTAACATTTTGGCACCTTTGCCATAAGTTTCTTTCTCTTCCTTCCTTCCTTCCTTCCTTCCTTCCTTCCTTCCTTCCTTCCTTCCTTCCTTCCTTCCTTCCTTCCTTCCTTCCTTCCTTCCTTCCTTCCTTCCTTCCTTCCTTCCTTCCTTCCTTCCTTCCTCTCTCCTTCCCTCCCTCCCTCTCTCCCTTCCTTCCTTTCTTCTATCTGAATATCTATCTATCTATCTATCTATCTATCTATCTATCTATCTATCTATCATTTATCTGCCTATCTAACTATCTAACTATCTATCTTTTTCTGAACATTTTCGAGCAGGTTGTACACATCATACTCCCTGAAAACATAATACCTCCATGTGCATTTCCTACAAACAAGAATATTCACTTACGTAATCACCTTAAAAGCAGTTATCAAGTTCAAGAAATTTAAGTTGATATAAAGCTTACATTCTATATTCCAATTTTTTCTTATGTCCCAGTAATGTCCTTTTGAACATTTTTTCTGTTCTTAGATCAGACTCGATATCATGTATTGCAATTAATTGTCGTTATCTCCTTAGTTTCTCTTTCTTTTTTTTTAATTGTGGAAACATACATACAACATAAATCATCCCATCCCAATCCCTCCAAAATGGGATTAATCACATTCACAAAATTGCAGTACCCTCACCACCATCAATTACTAGAATTTTCTCTTTGCCCTAAACAGTAACCCTACACACATTTTATAATAACTCCTCATTGCCCCTACCCCAACCCCCTTATAGGTTTGTACTCTACTTTCTGTTGCTATAAGTTTGCATAGTCTCTGATATTTCCTTTGTGGTTGGGTTTAAATTTAACACCCTAAATCTATAATAATCTCATTTGCTATGATACCAACTTAACTTCAACAGCATATACAAACTATGTTCCTATACCTCTCTCCCCCCACCTTTATGAAATTCTTGTCACAAATTATATATTTATATATATGTAAATTGGCCTTTTAGATCCTGTAAGAAGTAAAAAGAGGAGTTAAAAATCCAAAATACATTAGTACTGGTATTTATATTTACCCAAGTCATTATCTTTATTGGAGATCTTTATTGCTTGATGTGGCTTCAGTCAATTGTCTAGTATTGGTTCCTTTCAACCTGCAGAATACCCTTTAGCATTTCTTGTAGTGCAGGTCTAGTGGTGATGAGGTCCTTTGCTTTTATTTATCAGAGAATGTCTTAATCCCTCCCTCATTTTTCAAAGACAGTGTTGCCAAATATAGAATTCTTGGTTGGCAATTTTTTGCTTTCAGCACTTTAAATACGTTGTCCCACTGTCTTCTAAGTTTCCAATGAGAAATTGGCACTCACTCTTATTGAGGATGCCTTGTATGAGACATGTTGTAAGCCTCAGAATTCTGTTTTTATCTTTGACATTCAATAGTTTGATTAAAATGTGATGCATTGTGGGTCTATGTGGGTTTATCTTGTTCAGAGTTTGTTAGGCATCTTAGATGTGTATATTCATGTCTTTGATTAAATTTGAAAAATTATCAGCCATTATTTCATTGAATATTTTCTCTACTCCCTTCTCTCTTTCTTCTTCTTCTGGGACTTCCACAATGCATGTATTAGTATGCCTGATGGTGTCCCACAGGTTCCTCAAGCTCTGTTCACTTTTCTTCATTGTTTTCTCTTCCTCAGACTGGCTGATCTCAATTGTCTTATCTTCAAGTTCACTAATTCTTTCTTCTGCCCGCTCCAATCTGTTGTTGAATACCTCCAGGGAATTTTTAATTGCTATTCCTGTGGCCTTCAGTTCTGTTTGCTTCCTTTTCATAATCTCCATCTCTTTATTGATATTCTCTTTATATATTATTTTCCTGATTTCCCTTATTTCTTTGTCTGTGTTTTCTTTTAGCTCTTTGGGCATATTTAGGACCATTTTTTAAATCTTTGTTTGGAATGTTCAAGTCTGATCTTTCTCATGGATGGTTTTTAAAGCTTTAATCTTCCCCTTTGCCTGGGCCATCACTTCTTGTTTCTTTGTAAATTTTATAATCTTTTGCTGAAACCTGGATATTTTGATATTTTAATGTCTTATCACTGAAATTTAGATTCTGAAGCATATGTTCCTTAAGCTTTGTGTCTGGCTAGTGTTATGACAGAGCTTTTCTTGAATGTCAGAACCTAACATAAAAAGAAAGAAGGAAAAAAAAAGAAAACATCTTTCCCAACTTTGAAGATTGACCTGTGTAAGTGCTCTACTTCACATGCAATGAATTTAGAGAATAGCTCCAGGCCAAAGTGTAGGGACCTCCCTGGTCTTTTCTGCACATGTTTCTTGCATATGCATTTGGTCCTGCAGATTCCTCTATTTACATGGATAGGAAAGCCCCCTCTTCCCAAAGAAACAGTTTCTTCACAGGCCCAGGTACTGCACTGTATGTTCTACAGCAGCCATCACTTGCACCAGGCAGCACAACTTGCCTGCTGTCCCACAGCATTTAGAAGAGCTCTGTGTGATACCTTGCACACACAGTGCAAGTTCTGGAGCAACAAATCTCTTAATCCACCATCAGACAGATTGGGTCAGACACACATGCTCCCAGTATGTGGACAAAGGTTACCCTGTTCCCTCTGGAATCAAGACCAGGAATCTTCCTGGTCTTGGAGTATGGGCTGGTTCCACACCCAGAAAGTGAGGAGGTGAGTGAGGAAAGGGGTGGCCTTTATCTTGATTCAGCACTTGTTCTGTTACTGTGGTCCTTTTATTATTTTCTGTAGCTGTGAGGAAATTGTTTTTACCAGTTTTGGATGGTTGTTCAAAGCTTCTTTCGGGGAACAGAGTCCTGAAGCTTCTCACTCCACTATTTTGATCAGGGCAGCTCTTTCACTTTTGTTTAGAGCATTTAGCACAAAGCCCTAAACATGAGGAGCAATCAATAGAAAATACATTCATTTGATATACACTTTGGTCTTTACTTTGGAAAAAGTTAGGAAGATTTACAACTTCATATCACCTTTGAAGTAGATAGATCAAAGAAATTAGATCAAATTTGATCAAAGATATTAGATTTTAGCCCTAATCAAAACATGTTAGAAAGTAAGGCTGAGATGAAAATAATCCATCTTAAATTTCTGGAGAAATGCGAGAGTTTTCATTGTAATATCATTGACATGTATGGCTCAAATCTTTCCCTTTCAACCCTGTTCACACTCACACTTCAGCACCATTAATTACACTCATATCACTATGCCACCATCCTCTCCATTGCCAAACCATTAACATCAACCTTATTATAAAATCTGCCCAGAGTAAGCATCAGCTCACCAATCTCCATTCCCCTTCTATCTCTTGATAACCTATCTTCCTTACTCTACTTCCATGAGTCTGCTTAGTATCCTTAGTTCATATCAGTGAGATCATGCAATATTTATCCTTTAGTGACTGGCTTACTTCACTCAACATAAGGTCCTCGAGGTTCATCCATGTTGTCAAATGTGTCAGTACTTCATTCCTTGTTACAGCTGAATAATATTCCATTGCATGTATAATACCACATTTTGTTTACCCATTCATCTGTTGATGGGCATTTAGGTTGCTTACATCTTTTGGCAATTGTGAATGATACCACTATGAACATTTGTGTGCATGTATCTGTTTAAGACCCTGCTTTCAATTCTTCTGGATATATACCTAGTAGTGGGATTGCCAGGTCATATGGCAATTCTACACTTAGCTTCCTGAGAAATTACCAAACCATCCTCCATTGTGGCTACACTACTCTACATTCCCACCATCAGTGAATTAGTGTTCCAATTTCTCCACATCCTCTCCAACACTTGTATTTTTCTGTTTTTTTTTTTTTTTATAGCAGCCAGTCTAGTATGTGCAAAATTATATCTCATTGTAGTTTTAATTTGCAGTTCCCTAATAGCTAGTGATGTTGAGCATATTCTTATGTGATTTTTAGCCATTTGTATTTCCTCTTTGGAAAAGTGTCTGTTCAAGTCTCTTGCCCGTTTTTAAAATGGGTTGTTTGTCTTTTTCTTATTGAGTTGTAGGATTTCTTTATATATGCTGGATATTAGACCCTTATTGGATAAGTGGTTTCAGAATATTTTCTCCCATTGAGTAGCCTGCCTTTTCACTCCCTTGACAAACTCCTTTGAAGTACAAAAGTTTTTAGTATTGAGAAGGTCCTATTTATCTATTTTTCTTTTCGTTGCTCACTATTTGGATGTAAAGTTTATGAAACCATTTCTTATCACAAGATCTCGGACATGCTTCCTTACATTATCTTCTAGGATTTTTGTGGTCCTGGCTCTTATATTTAGCTCTTTGGTCCATCCTGAGCTAATTTTTGTATAGTGCATGAGATAGGGATCCTCTTCCATTCTTTTGAATATGGATATACAGTTCTCCCAGCACTATATGTTGAAGAGACAATTCTGTCACAATTGATTGGGCTTGGTGGCCTTGTTGAATATCATTTGGCCATTGATGCTTGGGTTTATGTCTGAACTCTCAGTTTGGTTCCATTGGTCAATATGCCAATCCCTGTGACAATATTGTGCAGTTTTGACCACTGTAGCTTTGTAGTATGCTTTAAAGTCAGGTGGCATGATTCCTCCAACTTTGCTTTTCTTTTTCAAGATATTTTTGGCTATTTGGGCCCTTTATCCTTCCAAATAAATTTGATAATTGGATTTTCTATTTCTGTAAAAAATGCTGTTGGAATTTTTATTGGGATTGTATTGAATCTATAAATCAATTTGGGTAGATTGACATCTTAATGCTTTGGTCTTCTGATCCATGAATATGGAATAGTCTTCCATTTATTTAGGTCTTCTTTGATTTCTTTCAGCAATTGTTGTGTAGTTTTCTTTGTACAAGTCTTTTATATCCTTTGTTAAGTTTATTCATAGATATGTTGTTATATTCAGAGCAGGGCCATCCAAGTTTGACAGTGACAATTAGAGACCTGAGGATTATAGATATCTCCCCCAACACCTGTCTACCAGATTGCAGGCTAAATGAAAACAAGTCAAAACAAATTGTGACACACATGCATTCATTAACAAGCAGGTACAGAAACAGTCATACGACCTGTTCCTGTAAGCTCCAGAAATTCTTCACCCAGAGTATACCAACTCTGAAAAGCACCTGTAGGAAAATCCAAAGCAGATGTGACAATATATTGCAGGCAGGATCAATAAGCCTTCTAGTCTCCATTACTAGAGACAAATGACTAAAAGAAGTTCTAAAACTAAAGTGTCACTACAAAAATGTTATGCTGCTGCATTTGCTGTCTTTATATTTATAAGAGGATGAAAATGCCTGTATAATCTTTCTGGTCAACCATATGCCTTGAACACCACTCATTTCTCTAATGAAGAATTATTTGTAACATCCCTTTTGCCAAATAAACCTTGTGGTACAAATTTAGATAACAATATGTAAATAGAAATCTCTGGAGTAAGGACTCCCAGTCAGCATTTTTCGAGGGCTAACTAACCATCTTTAAGTAGACTAAATTATAGATGCTATAACAGAGGCCAGACCACTTCCATTTTTTTCCCAAAGCTACCATATATGAGGTTATACATTTGCTGTATATTTTCAGTGTGCACATTTAAAAATATTTTAATATAAAAATATATGATAGAATATTAATTAATAGTCCACTATAGTCAGTGTGGTCTGGGAATGGGACATAAGTTGAAGTTGATGATAAATGTCTTCTTTTGATGCTCTTGCTGAATCCCAGTTGGACAGCTGGATTTGGAGATGGCATCAGAATCTGAAATTGAAGGCCAGTATATGAAGGAAGTCCTGGGCCAAATGGTACAACCAGTACCCTTTCTCCAACCCAAACTCGGGTGTTGATTCATAGAATTTCCAAGGAAGTCCACCTAAATCAAGGTCACTATGCTTTCAATTATCTCCAGCTGCCTCTCATGTGGCCACTCACAGCATGGGGCCCTAGCCTCACTGTCAGGCATCTGCCTGGCCAGGATGACACTTGTGAAATCCATGGAAATAGTCTCCCTTTTACTGTTTAGACAGCTTAAGTTAACCAGATGCATGTTACCTTCAGTGCACTCAGGGTCATTTTAATCTGAGGACAGCAAGAAATAATGGAAAATTCACCAAAACCAGGTAAAACTTTTTTCACTTAAATTGCTAGTGGAATGAGGCAGGCATAATTTGATCACTGGCAATCTTTAATGTCTTTAATGAGTTGTTAATGATCTGCCAATAACAAATTCCAATGAAGAAAACTCTTTAGGAGTTACTATCACTAAGATTAAATGAAACTACAGTAAAATGATAGGGAATAAAAGTTTCTCACTTTTATAATTACCTCTACACATGTGCCAACACTCAGATTTTTTGCTGTTTTGTTGTCTATTAGTAATTAAACCAAAAATGCTAGAGGATCCTCTAAAAGTGTGACGTAAGTCTCCAGGAAGGACCCAGCACTCTATTTAAAGCAATATTCTTAAATTAAACTGTAGGCAACCATAGTATTTACATAGAGTCTATTGCCACCAGAGCTCATTGCATTGTACATATGCAAAGGAACCAAAGAGTGATCAGGAAGCAAGTCAGGAAGAGAAAAGACAAAGTGGAGAAATAACACAAGTGGTTTTCAGCTCTCCTCTGAAGCAAAGGTTCCTTAAATCTCCTTCTATATTACTCAAAGGATTATGGTGAAGACTTCACCAGACAATGATGGAGAAGTAACATACTCCTATTCCTCAGGGACACAGGTTTCTTCTTCTAGTACCTGTCACCTCTTGTAGGAGTTCAATCTAATTCAGAGGTTTGACTGGACTGACTTCAATCCCACCTAGCCTAGCAGAGTCTTTCCTCCAGCTTCCTCCTGGCTGATGGTTCCTCTCTCAGGCTAGCAACAGTCATGTGGAGCTCCAGTCTTCCTTGAGGGGTACATTAGAATCCTCAGCACTGACTCGCCAATTAGTTCCATTCCAGGTGGTGACTCGTCTAGAGTTTATTAAAACTGATGATCAAAAAGTGGCTAAACATATCATAGTTTGTGCAAGGTAGGGCTGCTGCTAGGTTCGGGTACAATTATGCAATGCTAAATTGCATAATAAGATCAATTGTTGTTTCTCTTGGAAACAATAGGTTGTTTAAGTCTGTCTCCTATCTAGGATATGTGCAATGGATAGAGTTTTTCTTGTGGACTTTAATATTTAATGTGTATGAGACATGGAGTTTTAAGAAACACATTTCCTTGAATTCACCTTAAAAAACACATGTGACTGAAAGTTTTTTTGTGAATCCCTGAAAAGATCATGTTCTTAAACCAATCCATTCCAATGGGTGTGGGGCCCTTTAATTGCATTGAGACCTTTGGATTAGATCACTTGATTAGATCACTTTAGGGCCTTTGATTGGATTACAGAGATGTGTTACCCAGGGACGGTGTCCACCCTCTTGCTGGGGTCTTACATAAACTGAGAACTGGAAGTAGAAACAGAAAAAGACAGCTACCATTTTACCCTTCCATGTGAAACAAGATTCTAGGATCAGCTACAGCTGAGAGAGAGGCCAAGAGGCTGGAATAAAGAGAGCACAGAGGCACAGAAAGAGGCCCCTGAGAGGCTGTGCCCATAGAGTAGCTTAAAGTTGAAGAGATGAGCCCTGGATGCTTGATTACCCACAACTGAGCTTGAGGAGAAAGCAACCTGGAGGAGAAGGCAGAAACCCAGACAGAGAGCCATCATTTTGTCTTGCTGCATGGCAGGATTCCAGGATGCGTCAGCAGCCAACCTTTGGTAGAACAGTATCTCTGATGATGCCTTGCTTTGGACATTTTCACTGCCTTGAAACTGTAAGTTTTTACTCTAATAAATTCCCTTTATAAAAGCCAACCTATTTTTGGTAAATTTGCATTGGTAGCCTTTGCAAATTAAAACAACACATATTTTCCCTTTCAGTGTAGGAGACAAGTACATCTTTCGAAAGTAATATAGAGTTTCCGAATGCTCGGCCACTACTATGGTACAATACTCCCCACCCCACCCCCCAGAACTTTGGAGAAGTTGTTCCTCCCGATAAGTACATGACAAAACACGATAGAAAACTCCCTTGCAAAGTTGTGAACCTTGTTAACTGCTGCTCCATCCCACTCACAATGCCCCCAGCTCAACCCAAGCACCTTCAAGTAGCTTTGGCAACTCCTTTTCTCTTTCCTCCATGCCTCCTTCCTTCAATTCCACCTTGACCTGAAGACTGGCACAGACAGTGCAGCCAGAAGGGAAAGTTCAGAGACCCACAAAGAATAACAGTAATGGCAGTGCCTGCAGATAATCGATTCCTGCGAGTGAATTCATTGTGAAAGCGCATGGCAATGTGTATTATCTTAAGTGTTTTTACGTGCTCTACCTGCCGAAATTGCCTGGTCCCAGAGACTGTTTTCATTGGATCAATGGCAGTTTATTTTATGAACATGAAAATAGATCTACAGCTCTCATCAATGGCCATTTGAATTCACCCCAGAGCAATCCACTACTAGAGTCAGCTAAATGGCAGAATGCCTGCCTTTATCTCAGATTTTGTTCA
The DNA here is from genome assembly GCA_026826555.1 of Tolypeutes matacus. Lineage (NCBI taxonomy): Eukaryota > Metazoa > Chordata > Mammalia > Cingulata > Chlamyphoridae > Tolypeutes > Tolypeutes matacus. The sequence goes on from JAKSZT010053888.1 coordinate 14,579,052, forward strand.
TCACAGGTGGATCCTATTTGTGACTCAGTAGCCAAGTCCCCTTTGTAGCTTGCACCAGTGCCAGCTCCATGCCACTGCACTGTCTTTAGTCTTGATGGCCCTTCCTGCATTTATTGGTGAGTTAAAATGACTGAATATGAACCTTAAGGACTCCACGAACCTGGAAGACTGTAAAGAAAATGAAAAAAAGATTCACCAGAGGACATCTTTTGGGGGAGGGGGTTTGGGGGAGAGGGCAATGACTAATGAAGCTAATTAAAAGAAGCATTCAAATCTGCTCTCTACCCTCATTAACAATTAGGAGGACACTGGCCAGTTTGTACCCTGTGTTTTACCTTAACAGCATTCTATTTGCTCTTTGCATATTTAAGTGTTGTAAAGAAATGTGTTTCAATCAAAACAGAACATGACATAAAGGAAAGAGATATAGCTTTTGTGCTACTCCATCACAAACACTTTTATGGTATCTTTGTAAAATACAATGTATGTGTGCATGTCCCTAATGTTGCTACTCCATGCAAAGGAAAAAGAAAAGAAAATTGGGAAAAAAACTTTCAGGCTCGTAGCAGCCACTGTGAGAATTTTCCCCCTACGTCTAATTGGCTGAATGAAGAAAAGAAATTTTTTACTTGTGACATTGCCAGAATCATTTGCGCTAGTATAGTGTATTTAAATAAAAACTTAAAAGGGAAAAAAAAACATGGTAGAAACTTCCAGAAAATGAACCCTGCAGGGTGGCCCAGTCATTCCAGACAGAAGTAAGCAAAAGCACAGAAACCCACCCAGGCAACCCAGCATCCTTCAGAGATTCCCAGTGAAGTGACAGCAACCTTAAGAAAACAGAGCTAACTAACCTCACCTAATCTGGATCTTCATTTCAAGGGTCAGTATCAGGAAAAGAATGAACAGGTCCTTAGCTTCAGTTATAATTTTTAAACCCAAAACTTGTCACAGAGACAAAGATAGATGATAGATAGCAGCCAGGCAAACTAAGAAAGAAAGAAAGCCAAATGGCCTTGCTTTAGTTACTACTGTTACTGAGTACCTTCTCAGAGTGCTAGAGTACAGAGACGCACAGAAACTGTCCCTGCCCTCCATGAACCACAGGTTAAATGACGGTGTCAGTTCCAAAAGCACTCACAGAACCAAGATAGATGAAAATGCTTCCACGTCAGCAAGGTGATAACTGTTCTGTATTCATAATTTGATGATCTTCAGATGTAAAAGGCATCATATTGATATAGTCTCAGTAGTACTCCTAATACTAGAATGTGTTTGCATGGACCACCCAAGTTTTCTTAGCTCATCATGTTTCTGATCATTTATGTGACAAGAGAAGAGCTCTGTACCTACAGATAGAGACTAGCAAACTGGCAAACCAAAACTGAAAAAATAAAACCTTGACCTTATGTTCATATGTGGCCATTATTTAACTCAACTGCATGCAGTACAAAATGGGTTGCTAATTTAAAATGCTAAGGGTGCAGGTCATAGTTAAGAACACAGGACATGATTCATTGACACAGCAATTAAATATCAAGTTCTCTTTAAATTTCCTCTTTTAAATTTTGCTCTGAATGCTTGGATATTAGATTCCAAATATCAGATGTCTCATTTTCCAAGGGATGAAAAAAATCTTCTGGGTTTCCAGTCTCTTCCCCTTTTACAAACATACAAATTCAAGTCATGGGTGAAGAACCAAAAGGGACTTTCTATTATCTGACAGCAGAATTGACAAATTATGTGAACTAACAAAATAGACCAAAATCTTTTTCAAATGATGCTAAACATTCCCGTTAGAAGGCAGTGTCCTGAATACTGAATCCGCGTGTGCCAGCAGTAGTAGATGTGCACAGCTCTACTATTAGCAGGCGCCTCCTGCTAATGCACAGATGAAATCTGCCTTCAACATTAAAGTCCTGGCACAGGGGCCTTAGGGAAGACTGGAAAAAATATTCATTTAAAATAAAACAGCACTGTTTGGTGCCTACTAGGGAGGGATGTTTCCATTCCCCAAGATTTAAAGTTATGTCCAAGGAGTATATTGTAAGCTTTAATAGTAAGATTTAACATAAAATACCCTGTTACACCAGCATCTACACAGCCAGCCCTGCCAACATCATACCTTGTCCTAAAGAGAAAGAAAATCTGCAGAGCAATCAGCAGAGAGATCACCAGCCTGCATCTTTTGGACCACAGGGCCCAGAAAAATCTATCCTAGTTGAACAGGGAGAGATTCACTTAATAGCCTGCTTTTCTCCCTCCAGCTCTGGAAGGATCACCCTTGGGATACTCATGCACACGTATGGAACAGGTACGGAACAGGTAGGATGAGAGAGCTAGACCCATAATAGCCAATGTTTATAAAGCACTTATAGGAGGCCTGGCACTGTTCTACATCTTGGCATGTATTAACCCACTCAATTCTCAGAATAATCTTACCAGGCAGGTTCTATTATTATCCCATTTTACACATGAGAAAAGGGAAGCAGAGAAGTTGAGTAATCTTGCCCCAGGTCAGGCAGCAAGCTATGTGTAGGATGTGAACCCAGGTAACAGCCCGTGCTGTTAACCACTCGTGATTTCATATGAATTCATACAGTGACTTCTTTCTCAAGACTGCATCTGCAAACATTACCTCGGCTCCTTTCTGTATGTAACTGAGCTCCCAAACTCCTTCCTTGAATGAAATCCTGGGCAAGCCTCATAGACTTTCTCTTAGAGAATAAAGAGACTTCCAGTAACTTTGAGGCATAAAAACAGTCACAATTAAGTAAATAATCAAGGTTTTTCAATGTAATAACATTTTTTAAAATTTTCAAACAAGCTCTTGACTGCTCCAGGCATTGTGCTGGGAGAGGTGCTGGTTGGCTGTGTCTCTGTTTACTCTGCCAGTTTCACCTGCTTCCCTGTCAGCTAACTATGGCTTACCCTCTCCGGGCTTAGAGATTTGGGAAGAAAAGTGGAGGTAAGGGAGGGCTGGGGGGCCTTCCTTGACTGCACCAAGCCAACGTTGCTTCCTCTGGCTATGTTGATGTTTAAAGCTGCCTCCATCTCTGGCATGGAGCTCTGATGAGCTCTTGGAGATTCACCACCACCACCCCCATCACCACTGGGTCATCACCTGCATGCCTTCCAACTAGTTTCTTTTTGTTGTTGTTGTTAATTTTTTTTATTTTTAAAGAAGCTTTAGATTACACAACTGTCACCAAAAAAATCTAGGGAATTTACATACACCCCACCGCCTCTCTCTCCCCCCACAACAACATTTTTCATCAGTGTGGTACATGTGCCACAGTCAATGAACACACATTGAAGCATTGCTACTAACCATGGACCATAGTTTACATTAGAGTTTATACTTTACATCTCTCAATTTTATAGTTTTTGACAAAATGTATAATGGCCTGTATTCTTCATTGCAATGTCATGCAGGACAATTCCAATGTCCCCAAAGTACCCCATGTTACACCTATTCTTCCCTCTACTTCCCCTCAGAACACATGGTGGTCACTGCCTTTATATCAGTGATACATATTCTTCCATTGCTAGAATAATTGTAAGTCTACTTAAGTTCATAGTTGCATCCCCCCCTTATGTTTGTTCGTTCCTCAATCTTGAGGAATTTTGGATGGTGATGCCCACTCTGCTTCTGATTAAAAGGGGGCTTAGATCCTATGGGACAGATAAATGGAACTGTCTTGCTTGCAGTTGTAGATACTCTTTTTGGGGATGGTCATTGGGATGGTCATTGTCCATCATCATCTTTTTGTTAGTTGTCCTGTGTGAGTCCAATGAACTGGAGACTAGGTATTGTCTGCAACTCTGCTGAGATTCAGGGCTCAACCAGCCTATGACCAGATCAAAGATTTAATTCTCTGGGACATATATATTTTACAAGTATAGTGTTAACTATAGGTTCAAAATAAAGGGGCAGAAGGGTCATGTGTAGGGAAATTGTAAATGAGTCTAACTCTGTTACATTGGGGGAAATATATTCCAATAAGGCCCACTGACAGGGTGCCAAACTCCCAAGACTGTCAGCCCTGCCTATAGTGTCTGGATGTCTCTAGAGCCCTCAGGAGCCCTGCTGTTTGAGGCATTGTTTACTGTGGCAGTCAATGAGATCCTGCTGAGATGTGCGTAAGTGGAACCTCTGGAATGACCTCCCGACTCACTTTGAAACCTCTTAGCCATAAAAACTCATTTGTATTTAATATTTCCCCGTTTTGATCAAGGTCTTTTTCTAAATGCATCACTAGTTGGCACTTGGTAATAATCCATTGGTACCAGGGAGGCTCATCCTCAGGAGTCATGTCCCATTCTGGGGGTGGGTAGGGGAAGGGGGAAGGTAGTGCATTTATGTACTGAGTTTGGCTTAGAGAGGCCACATTTGAGCAACAAGGAGGCTTTCAGAAGATAACTCTGAGGCAATGTATAATAATAGGCTAGGTTTCAATTTCTTGAGAAAAGATTCATAAGTACAACTATCAATATCAAGGGCCTAGGGTCATATACTGTCCTCCTTCGCTAGGCACTGCCCATGTACTCAGAGGATTCTTGCTGCACTAATAGAGAATGTAGCAGGACTTCCCAGGATGGGAATTCAATATTCTTTGGTTATTGCATGGGTCTACACCAACTGAGACAAGGCCCCATGACCACTTAAACATATTCATATGCCATAGAGGCATGCCCCAGGTGCACCCTTCCTACACAACTCTTCATCACCAACACCCCACACCAGTAATTCTCCCCTGCCACAGTTGTGACCTTTCTGTGATCCAAAACCTCTCCAAAAACAAAGCTAAAAAATAAACAAATAAAAATCATAAGAAAATAAAATAATAATGGCAAATAAAATGCAAAAATAAAAAGAATAAAAAAATAAAGCACAATAAATTTTTTCAATGTTTCTTTCATCACCATAAGCTCTGTTATATTTTTTGTACAGTGACAGTTACTTCCACATGTTCCCTAGTGTCTTATTTTTTTCACTTGTAACAAATGTACCAACTTGCTTCTTAAAACTCCCCCTTTACCCCTGACTCTTTGTAATCCACCTTCAACATATCACCTTTTTTCTGTGTCAATCTCCACTCCAAGCAGCCCTCCTTTGCCAAGTCTTTTTTGGCTCCAAATCAGCTGTTTCTCAAGCCTACACACTTTGTCAGTGGGAAAATGTGCCCCTTTGTTCTCATACTTGTGGGATTGCAGTTTTACCTCAAACCACCAAGCTGACATGTCTCTACCCCTGCTTCTCTTTGGCTCTCTAGGAGCCCACTGCCAGAGGCCATCAAACCCTCTAGTGGTCCCTTGAAGCTGCTCTCACTTTACTTGAGGGGTAGAGTAAGCTTCTCCAGCCATGTGTCAGTACAACAACCACACTCTCAAGACAACTCTCCAACTTCCAACTTCTGCCTCAACCTTTCTGAAAGAGCTGGATATTGGTGGTCAACCCCATCATTTATGGGTCTTCCTTAGAGTTTATATATGGCATTTTGGAATGTGGGATTAATTGGCATTTATTATCCTGGGGTTTCTACTGAAAATGATCAGGAAGACCTTATTTTAACATCCTTTTAAACTTACATTAGGGAGGCAGCTGGACCTCAAAGGTAAAAGAACTTAAAGGGAGTCAGGAACCCTGAGTTTTAGTTCTGATTCTGCCAAGAGTAGTTCTGGATTCCTTAGGAGTCACTTTGCCTATTTGAGACTCCATGTCTACATATGTCAATTAAGGGGTTGATTTTCATCAAAGATTTCCAAAGTGCTCTCAAAAGAAAATTAGCACCATGGGGTACTAATGCTTCTTTCATGGAAATAAAAGGATTCCAAGATCAAATAAATTTAGATAATGATTATTGAGCTAAAATTAAAGTATATTCTTTATTACAGGATTTCTCATTAATGTATATTACAAATCTCCAAAAAGAAATATAATGTGTTGCATTTCCCAAATATTTTCACCATGAGAACTTTGTTGCAGGGAGGGCTCCTTAACCACCATCTTACACAGAATATAGTTTTAGAAATTTTGGGCTTGAAATCTCAGGACCTTCCCAGCTCCCACATCTTAGAATCCACAATTTTATGGCCCTACCAGTTGCCTAAATAAAGGATCTAGGCAGTTCTGACAGTGACTTATGACAGTGTTTGTTTCTAAGCATGTTCAGAAAAAGGTAAAAGATCATGCCAGGGCAACATCAAAGTTAGCTAGACCTCTGACTTAATAACAAAGCCAGCTCCAAACCTGAGAGCCAGATGGAGATCAAGGTGAGTATTTTAAAAACAGCCTCAAAACACTTCCTTGGCTCAAGAACACTCTCAAAGACCCAAAACTCCATCTTTCCATATGTTCAGGTGAGGTACCCAGGCTGTGAGTATGGAAACAAGTAAACTGTTGACTCTTCATCCTGAGCTATTTATGGAAAGCCAAAGGGGTAGGTGATGCTGAGTGAGCAGGTGGATTTTAGCAAAATATTTCCCTGGCTGTTTTAACTTATGCAAAATCCAAACTGAAGAAAGCAACATGATGCTAATTAAAGCTGTAGCTTAGAGTTTGCCAAAATTCCTGGCTTTGATGAATGAGTCTTTCAAAGCCCCCCAACTTCATGGTGAGCTAACAGTCATCCACGAACTCACTCAAAGACTCCATAATCAAAAAGTTTTATTATGTCTCTACAGTGTAAATCCTAAATTATTTTAAAATATTAACCACAATGACCACTATTTAACATTTAATTTTTTTAAAAATCCAAAATATTCTAAGCACTTGTACAAAACACTCAAAAGATGTGGAAACAATCCAGACTGCTTCTGTGAGTAACTGTTGGATAAAATCCTGGTAACCTCTGCTCCCATCTGGTGAGTCTGTGAAATGAACAGTTGGTCTCCATCAAGGCATTCAAGACATATGATGGCAGACCCAGTCATTGAAGATCCAAAGATCAAGGAATACTGAACTATTGAAGAATTTTAGATCAAGAGCTAAAAAGACAGTGTAAGTTTATTTATTCCAGAGCAAAATGTGCTCCATCTACTTTTGGTCCAACAGCTTTCCAAGTTGTCTTAGTTTGTCAGGCTGCTATAACAAATATAATTTACTGTGTTGACTTAAACAATGAGAATTCATTGGCTCACAGTTTTGAGTCTAGGAGAAGTCCAAAACTGAAGCATCATCAAGTTGGTGCTTTCTCCCCAAAGTCTGTAACATTCTGGTACTGGCTGCCTGCAATCTGGCGGGGTCCCTTGGTTGTACCCTGCCTTGTGTCACATGGCAATGTCTTCTTTCTTTTCCAGGTTCTGCTGGGTTCCAGCTTCCAGCTCCTCCTGGTGGCTTTCTCTGACTCCAATTTCCTGTTGGTTTCACTTTATAAAGCCTCCAGTAATCTGGATTAAGACCTAACCTCACTTAGTTGGGCCACACCTTAACTTAAAACAACATCTTCAAGAGATCCTATTTACAATGAATTCACACCCACAAGAATGTGGATTAAGACACATGTCTAAATTAGGTACATGACTGAGTCTACCACACTAGTGTTCACAAAAAAAAAAAAAAAAAAAAAAAAAAATGCCCTCCCCAGTTCCCTTGCAGATGGGTGAAGCCATGTGACTAACTCTAATCAATGAAATGTGAGTAGAAATGATTGTGGGTTGAAGTGGTAAAAAACCCATTAGTGCTTCTCCTAACATGCTTGACTGCTTCCACAGCAAGAGGAGGTTATATGCAAACACAATATGGCTGTGTTTCTATCAGCCTGGATCCCTGAGTCCCCTAATTCCTGGATCCCCTCCCTCACCTTATGTATAACCATTATCTTGAAGTTGGCACAATCCCTCACACCAGTTTTTTGTATTGTTTTTTAATTTTTTTGAAAGATACCTAGACTACATAAATGTTACATAAAAAATGTAGAGGAATCCCATATGCCCCACTCCTTACCCCTCCCACACTTTCTTACATTAACAATATCTTTCATTAGTGTGGTACATTTGTTACAACTGATGAACACATATTGGAGCATTGCCACTAAGTGTGGATTATAGTTTACATTACAGGTTAAACTCTCTCCCACACAATGGTATAAGTTATGACAAGATATATAATGGCCTATTATCTGTCATTGCAACATCATTAAGGACAATTCTGAGGTCCCAAAAATGCCCCCATATTATACCTATTTTTCCCTCTCCCTCCCCTTAGAACCTCCGGAGGCCACTGCCTCCACATCATTGATAAAAGTTCTTCCATTGCTAAAATAACAATAAGTCTACTCTAGTCCATCATTCATTCCCTAATCCTGAGGATTCTGGGATGCTGATGCCCACTCCACCTCTAATTGAGAGGGGGATTAGATCCCATGGGACAGATGAATGGAACTATCTTGCTTGCAGTTGTAGATTCTCTCTGTTCCTTGAGATGGTCGTTGTCCATCATCATTTCCTTGTTAGTTCCTGGGTGAGTCCAACGAACTGGAGAGTAGGTGTTGCAATCCTTGAGATTGAGGGCCTGACTGTCGCATGGAAAGCCCAAAGATTTAAGTCTCTTGGACATAAACCTATCAACTCTAGTACTAACTATAGGTTCAAATAGAAGGGGTAGAAGAGCCATAATTAGGGAAACCACAAATGAGTCCAACTCTGTCACACTTGGGAGCATAAATTCCAAAGTAGGGCCCACTGGCAGAGTGCCAAACTCCTGAGCTGTCAGCCCTGCCTATAGTGTCTGGATGTCTCCAGAGCCCTCAGTAGCCCCACTATTTGAGGCAATATTTACTGTAGCAGTCAATGGGATCCTGCTGAGATGTGCATAAGTGTAACCTCTGGGATGACTCATTGACTCACTTTGAAGTCTCTTAGCCATATAAACTCATTTGTCTTTACCCTTTCCCCCTTTTGGTCAAGGTCTTTTTCCAGTTGCATTGCTAGTTGGTGCTTGGTAGTAATCCCTTGGTGCCAGGGAGGCTCATCGCTGGGAGTCATGTCCCATGCAGCGGGGAAGGTAATGCACTTTTTTTTTTTTTTTAAACAGTAATTTAAAGTTTATTCCAGCTATAATGCAGGTTATTCTGACTTTAAGGTAGCATCACATGGCATACTTCTGAGTCCATTCCCGAGATATTCTGTTGTACTTATCTCTGTCTGTTTTATAAATCCGTGCAATCTCTGGCACTAAGGGGTCATCTGGATTCGGATCACATAGCAGTGAACAAATGGATAAAAGAACTTTAGAAATAGTTAAAGCAGGAGACCACTGTGATCTTAGAATATCGAGACAAATGCTGCCATTACTGTTAATATTTGGATGATAAATTCTTGTTGTAAATGCAACCTTAGGTGGTTTGAAGGGGTAGTCTGTAGGAAAATGAATTGTCAAAAAGAATACACCGCCTTGATATGGGCTGTCATTAGGTCCCATAATTGTGGCTTGCCAATGAAACATATCATCCCCAACTGGACCTGCAGAACATTGTGCTGGGGGGTCACGGGCCAAATCACTAAGTTCCTTATTAATCCGTTTCAGCGCCATAGTCTGTGCTTTTCGTCTGGCTCCGCACTATCTCGGTGTGCACTCAAAGGTCCGGCCAAAACTCTTGATTATCAGGGCGGCGGGGAAGGATTCTATCTTCGTCTCACACCGGTTCTGCCAGACACAGGCGCAGAGGGGCCGGGACCTCCCTCAAGCTGCGGCCTCGGCCTTCTCCCCGCGCGGGAGCTGGTGCCTCCCCGGCCCTACGGGGCTCACGCGCACGACACAGCCACAAGATTGGGTAATACACTTTTATGCTGAGTTTGGCTTACAGAGAGGCCACATTTAAGCAACAGGGAGGCTCTCAGGATGTAACTTTTAGGTAACCTATAATACTAGGCTAAGTTTCAATTTCAAAAGAAAAGGTTCATAAGTACAATCATCACTATCAAGGGCCTATCAAGTGTCCATCCTTCTTCCCTATTCACTGCCCCTGTACTAAGGGGATTCTTGTTGTCCCATTAGAGAACGTGGCAGAACTCCCCAGGATGGGAATTGGATATTCTTTTGGTTTTTGAGTGGATCTCCACCCACTGTGACAATGCCCCATGAACTTATTCATATGCCTTATAGATATGCCTCAGGTGAGCCTCCTACCATGCATCCCCCATCACTGAAGCCCTGCACCAACGATCCTCCCCTGCACACTTGTTTTTATACTTTTACCACATTTATATTTATTCATAAATATATGATATTGTTTTACATGGATTAAACTTTAAAAATAAGTGGAATCTTACCATATATATCAGTCTACACATGCTTTTCACTTAATATTATGTATTTTGATACTTATCCATGTTGTTACATGTAGCTCTTATAAAAATTTTTGAACATGCCAAAATTTATTTATCTATTTTCCTACTGGTAGGCTTTAGGTAGTTTCTAATTTTTGCTGTTATAAACAAAAATTATAAATTTTTTTCCCCAATAAATATTCTTAAACAGGCCCCTATGAAACATATTTAAGAGTTTTTCAAGATTTTGCACTTCAAAATGGAATCATCAGATTGAAGCATACGGACATCTTTAACTTGACTATATTACCAAGTACAAATATCTAGCACTTGTATTGTGTTAACACTGTAGGAAGGCATTATTCAAGGATTTTTAATTAATCCTCAGAACAAACTCTATGACACACCTTAGAACAAGCCTGACCACGTGTAGGCTCTATATAAATTTTGACCATTGTTATCATCCTTGTTACACAGATGAGGAAGTGGAGGCATGAGTATTTGAAGAAGTGTGACTGTGATGGTTAAGTTCTGGAGACACCTTGGCTAGGTTATGATGTCTAGTTGTTTGGTCAACTGGCCTCATTGTTACTGGGAGGGTATTTCATAAATAAATAAGTAGATTCACATCTATAATCAGTTGATTGCATCTATGGCTGATTGCACCTACAATCAACACAGGACATTGCTTTCAATAATGTGGGGAGTATCCTCATCCAATCAATTAGAGGTTTTAAAAGCCAGAACTGAGGATTTCAGAAGTCAGAAAGAAGGATTTCTGCCTCTACTTTATCCAGCCAGCTTTTCTCCTGGAGAATTCAACTTCACCTTCACTGGAGTTTTCTAGCTTGGTGTTTGCCTTATGGAATTGAGACTTGCCAATCCCCATGGTAGTATGAGCCAATTCCTATAATAAATTTCTGTTTCTCTGGGACCTTTAAGGGATATAGTGACAAAAGTCACACAGCTAGCAAGAGCGAGGAAGGCTGTCTCTATAGTCCATGTCCTCAACACTAATTTCTCCTCCCACTGGGCCCCAGTGGTCCAGGAGAGTTCTGATTCTCCCATAGACTTGCAAAACTTGCCATTATCAGGCTTTTCCATTTGTGGCAATTTTTTTGCATGTGAGATGTTATTTCATTGCTGCTTTAATTTTCGTTTTCCTAATTAGAGGTTGTGATAAGCAAGTGCTGGAATGGGGCATCCTGTGTTTGAGCATGTACAAACTCAGGCAGCAAGAGGACACATGCTAACATTCCCAACTTTGGTTAGAGAAAATTAAAAAGTTTGAGGTGGGGAGGTCAGGGAGTGGAGGCATTGAGATTCTTCTGGCTACTTCCTGCTGTTATGGTCAGTGCTAGATTCTGTTGTTGTCCCCCTTTTGGCATTGAGATATTATGGCTGTGACCTCTGGTTCAGTGGCTGGTACTGTATTTCCCACAGCAGGAGAGGATTATCTACATGATTACGGGTGGCATTCCAGAGAGTTGTTTGGATAAACTGAGTTATCATGTGGAAGATGTATGGACCCGCTGATATGAGGAGAATGAGAGTTATAAGTGAGGTAAGGATAGGAATTAACCATGAGAGCTATGGTTAATTATGAGTCCATTGTCCCCAGGAGTTTGAGGAACGTTGGCGCCAGTTAGTGGTTGCAGGGTTGTAGAGGGGTTGGGAGAGAGATTGTGAAAGATAAAGTGTTTATAAAGGTCCATGTAATATTCTGAGGAAGTATTGGATAATGAGGTGAGTTTATGGCATTTGGTTTGATCATCTTTGTCAGGTTGCCATGGATAGAATCCCTGTCTGATGCTAGGATGCCCCTGACAGAATTGAGATGTTGTTGTGTGAGCATCCATGGTGAGCTGGACAAGTCCCGAAAAATGGACTGGCTGTGTAAATTTTCCATTTGTTTGGAAGAGATGCTATAGTCCACTCTTTTTGATAGATGGTTGTTGTGGTGGTTTAATGGTAAGGGTGGTGTTGCAGAGTGTTGGGGGTAGGGATCCAACTGGATTGCTTCCTAGTTGTGCGAGACGGGTGATACATAGAGGGGCCTGGGTCAGAAGAGGAGTGTTGGCTGTCAGGGGTCCCATAATGGGAGTAAAAATATGGGGAAATTTTGTGAGGCTTTTTGTGTAGGTTGTGTATAGTTTGGAGGCTCAGTCAGCAGTGGCAGTAGGGTAGTTGCCTAAGACGGTATCGGCTCTGTCTTTGAAGATAGTCCCTGTTTGGAGTATGTTAATGATGGGGCTTTAATCTAGTTTGTCAGAGGTGTGGGGAGTGCTGTATATGTGGAGGAAGATAGTGAGAGACATAACCAGCAGTTTTTGGCTAGAGAGGAGCTGGTGTTATTCAGCAGATTGAAGGTTCGAGGTGTTGGGCGTTAAGGAGGTTTTGCATTGGGGCAGCTTGGTTTAGGGGTGGGAAAGTCGGGATGGTGTGGCAATGTAATAGGAAAAGAAGGGGTAGAGTGAAAGAAAGTGTTTTAATCATGGTAAAGGAGCATTAGCAGGACAAGGGAGAAGAACTGGATTTATGGTGGGGGTGAAGGATATGAAGTCTCCTTGAAGCCACAAATCTTGGATAAAGAATTCTGGTGGCAAGGAGTTTGTTACTGTAACCCTAGCAAGGCTTAGGGATGGAGGGGATATTGGGGTTTGTTAGGAAAAGGGGTCTTATTTTTGAGTGTCACTTTAATTGGGGTGTGGCGTTTTGCTATGGAGGGGCATTTGGTATCCCACACTACAGGGTTTACATGTTCTAGGAGGATGGAGGGGAGATCAGAGAGTGGGGTTGGCTGTGGGGCCAAAAGGAGGAGGGGTGATATTTGGGAGTTAGGGATTGGAATAGAGAAAGTAGAATGAAGTTTGGTAAGCAAGTCTCGCTCTATTAGTGGAGTGGGGCAGTCGGGTATAATTAGGAAGGGGTGTGTAAAGGAAATGGTTTCTAAGAGGCATGTTAAAGGTTGGGTTTGGAGGGATTAGACACTTGGCCATTAACCCCCACAATAGAGACTGAAGAATGGCCCAGTGTATTCTTATAAGACCGAATATGTGGCCCCCGTGTCTATTAGAAAGGAGACCGGCTTACCTGCTACCACTATTTTTACCCTGGGTTCAACTTTGGTGGAGGTGTTTGAACCCAGGCAGCATCAGCCTTCAGTGGCCAGTCCCAGTAATTCTGGGAGGGACAATCCCGGCCCTGAGTTGGACTTATTTTTGGGACAAGAGCCTTTTGGCCTGGGGCCTGAGGACAGTCCAATTTCCAATGTCCTTTAACCCCACACACTGGGCATGTGCTCAGCAGAGCCCTGGGACTGGGCCATGCTTTTGCCCAATGTACTACTTGACCACACTTGAAGCAGGGTCCTGGTGGAGCTTGATTGGAGTTAGAAGGCCATTTTCAGCTGTCCTGGATAGCAGCTGCAATTAAATTATATTTAGCCTGATCTCGTTTTAATTTTTGTTGTTTAAGTTCTTCATCTCTATGTTAAAGACCCTACAGGTGGTTTTAATTAGGTCTTTTTGAGGGGGTTGTGGCCTGTCTTCTAGTTTTTGTATTTTTTTTTTAATGTCAGGGGAAGATTGAGGGATAAAGTGGATATGTAAGTATAGTTTTGCTGCTTCTGAGCTGGGATCAAGGTTAGTGTATTTTAAAAGGGTTAGTCTATCCATGAATGGCACCGAATTTTCATTTGGCTTTTGAGTTATTTCCTGAATTTTGTCATAATTTACTGCTTTTAGGGATACCTTTGTCATTCCTTTGATTATGCAAGTTAGGAAATGTGACATACGGGCAAGGTCTGGGGAGTTGGGTTGGTAGTCCCAGTCCAGTGCTGTAGTGGGTACAACTGTAGGGCCAGCAGGGTGGTGGTTAGGGTTCTGGGTATGAAGGGTGTCAGCGAAGGCTGTAGCTGCTGCCCAAATATGGTTTTTTTCTTTGGGAGTGGTGGAGGAGGAAATAACAACATAGACATCCTGGAAGGTCCTATGACTGAATAATGTATTGGAATTCCTTAGTGAACTGAGTGGGATTGGAGGAAAAGGAGCCTACACATTTTTTGATGTGGGCAAGGTCTGAGAGGGAATAGGGGATGTGAACGTGGACAGTTCCTTCAGCCCCGGAAACTTCCCTGAGGGGGAAGACAGGGGCTGGAGATGGGGAGTCGGGTGCAAAGAGTTGGGTTGGGGAGCAGGTGGCAGGTGGGGAGAAAGGAGAGGGTTTTCCCGGGGGAGGGGTAGTGGAACGGGAGGAGGAAGGGGTGGGTTCGGAGGAAGCTAATGGGGTATGGGGGGAAGGTGATCAGAAGGGTCAAGGTCAGAGGGAAAATTTTCACGCAGGAGGGGAGGTTGGTCCCAGAGAAGAATTTGATAGGTGGTGCAGGATTGGCAAAGGGGTGGATGATTGCAGAGTAAGAAGAAAGCCTAAACGTAGGGAATCTCAGACCATTTGCCATTACGTTGGATAAAGCTCTTGAGATCTCGGAGAACTTGGATATTGAAAGTGCTATGTTCTGGCCATTGGCTTTTGTTGTTTAATTTATGTTGAGGCCAAATAGTGGTAGTGTAAAAAATGAGCTGCTTTGGTCCGATTTCTCCTCCGGGGTAGAGAGTTTTGAGTTTAGGGAGGAGATAGCCAAGGGGGGTTTCTTTTGGAGGTAATGATTGGGAGTTTCCCATGTTTGGTGAGGCTTGGATGAGTTCAGGGACCTTTTAGGACAGAAGCAAACGTCCTCAGATCTTTCACTTCCAGACTGGTTAATGGCAGGTGACCGAACCCGGGACCCAGAGTTCCCAGAGCAGGGAAGCTCAGATAAGGGGGACAGTTCCCTGATACTGGAGAGGATCTCTGACCTAGCAGTAGGGTTTCCAGAAAGAGGAGCAGGATCCTCCAGAGAGGTTCTGAGACTCACCCAAAGACAAATCTGTGTCCGGTGTTGGATGAAAGAGCTGCAATGGCAAGGTGGAGGATCACTACGGATTTGATCTGTCTCAACCAAGGCCTTCCTGGGTTTTGGCACCAAATGTTAGATCCCAAGTTAAAGAGGCTGAGAGACAGATCAAGATTCAGGCAAGAGTTTATTCGGTTGCCAGCATGGCAGGGGTCTGAAGTGAGACTTCAGCCCGCCCGCCTAGGTTGGGAGAGCTCCTTTTGAGCTGGGAGAACTGGGTGGGTTTTCAGAAGGGGTATGGAGATGTGGCATGAAGATGCAAGGTGGGAAAGTACCAGGTTAGCTATTTCAGAGTAAGGCGTAATGTTGCCAGAAGTGTCTGACTATTGGGTAAGGAATGTTCTGTGGCCTTATGGGGATGGTGATAAGCAAGAGCTGGAACCGGGCATCCTGTGTTTGAGCATGTACAAATTCATGGGGCAAGAGGACACATCCTAACAATAATGAAAAAGCTTTCCAGTGTTAATATAATCAAATTGTTGCTTTTTTCTTTGTGCTTTTTGTGTCTTTATTGTTAAGAAATCCTTCCTTACCCAGTGATTATAAAGATATTCATCTATATTCTCTTCTAAGAGTTTTACATTTCTGTCTTTCATATTTAATTCTTTAATCACTTGGAATTTATCTTCAAATTTATCTGTTGCTATTAAATGGTACCAACACTATTTAATAAGGTCCATCCTTTCTCTACTGATTAGCAGTGCTGTCTCTGTCTTCTATCAGGTGGTCCTTTGAGTGTGGGCTTTTGCTGAGCTCTATTCTGTACCAATCTGTTCCATTAATCTTTTTATCCTGGAAAAAAGCACCACCTTGTGTTACCATAGCTTTATAATACATCTTCATATCTGAAGTACAAGCCTTCCCCACTCTTGACTGCTTTAAAATTGTTTTAACTACTCTTGGCCCTTAACTCTTTCAAATAAATTTCACGATAAATTTGGTAAATTTCAGGAAAAAGTTTATTGGGATTTTTATTGGAACATTATTGAGTTTATAATTCTTTTCTGGGAAGAAATAACATCAATTATAATATTAATTCTTTCCATCTATGAACATGTATATACTTAGATTTTTTCTGTTTTTTTTTTTTCTTAGATCCTCCAGTAAATTTTAAAATATTCTTCATAGATAGCTTGTGCATATTCATTTCTATGCCCCTTCAGTTTGCTGTTACTCTCGGAATGGCATCTTTTTTGTCTGTTTCTATTTCTATTTGGTTATTGCTGATGTAGCAACACAAAGGATTTTTGTATGTTGACTTTTATATAATGAATTTGCTGAATTCTTTTATTATATAAATTTATCTTATCTAAGAATTTGTAAAGTCTTTTTCTCAGGCTTATACTTCTTTTGTTTGTCTTACTCACATTGGCTGTGAATTCCAGAGTAGTCTTGGACTCAGAGAGAGAGGAATACACTTAAAGTCATTCAGGCGGATGATAGACAACTCAGTGGTGAACACCAAAATCTCATCTCCTTGACATTAGATAAACATTTTCTCAGAAGATTTCCCCCTTGTCTTCCATTACATTATTAGATCAGTTTTAGATGACTGTACAAAATTTTTAATTAGGTAAGGAGGAAAGAAGCAAGCACCCAAACATTAAAAATAGGTTGATAATGAAATAGTAAAGGCAGTACTTTCTTTACATTTAAGTGGTCACATGAAAGCTTCATGACATGCTCTGAATTATATTGCTTAGCAACAGCTCTTCAAAAATTTCAGTCAGCAGCGTGGTCACTAATAAAGGGATAAGCTGCAAAACTAATCTACAAAAGCCAGACACATTTGCATTTAGAAATAAATGAGTAAATATATAATTGTGTTTCAAAATATAGCCATTCTCCTTGCTTTATCAATCATTTTTGAGACATTATAAGGCTAAATCTTCCCAGCATCAGTCATATTGTTTAATTTTCTCTATCCATATACAGTACCATATATGCAGACAGTGGCTTTAAGTTAACATTTTGATTCTTACTTTCCAAATTTTGGGGAGGGTCCCCTTTTCCCTCAAATTGAAAAATAGACAAATTACCAGGGGAGTCCATTTCTTCCTTTCTGGACATCACCTACCTCTAGCATAATGGTGGAACACTATAAGTGCTCAAAACTTAACTCAAGAGAACAAAATTGCATGTCCTACTATTATGCATAGTCTGCCTGAGCTGTACTTGGGAAGAGAGAGAAAAAAAACATGGTAGATTGAAACTTGACCCCAAGAAGACATGTTCTTAATTTTAATCCACATTCCTGTGCATGTGAAACCATTATAAACAGTATCTTTAAACACGTTGAGTCAGGGTGTGGATTCATTTATGCACATGAAAGGATCTTCCAAAGACGTATTTAGGTGTGCCCAACTGAAGATTGATCCTAATCCAGATTTTTGGAGGCTTTATAAGGAGAACCAAGAAGCCATGGAAGCTAGAAAGGAGAAGACATTGTCATGTGACAGGAGGCAGAGCTAAGCCAAGGAACCACAAGGTTTGCCAGCAGCCAGAGCCAGAATGCTACAGACTTTGGCGAGGAAGCATCACCTTGCTGACATCTAGATTCTGAACTTAAAACCATAAACCAATAAATTCTCATTGTTCAAGCCAACCCATTGTAGAGGATTTGTCATAGCAACCAGGCAAACTAAGGCAAAAAGAAAGCCAAATGGCCTTGCTTTTGTTACCACTTTTAACAAGTACCTTCTCAGAGTACAAAGAGTACAAAGATGCAAAGAAATTGTCCCTGCCCTCCATGACCCACAGGTATAATGAAGGTGTCAGTTCCAAAAGCACTCACAGCGCCAAGTGGCAAGTGTTCTAATAGATACATATCCCAAGTGCTCTAAAACAAAGACAGCAAGAACTAGCTCAATTTGTTATCCCCAGGAAAACTGGGATTATGTTAGTAACTAACCCACAAAAAGTGGACAAATAATATTCAATAATCAAGTCATTTGTACAACATATATGAAAATAAGCAATTGATGCCTTTACTATAAAAGTTGTTACACATCAGTATGTAAAAGATTAACCCTTAATATTGAAAAACGGGCAGAGGATATGCTCAAGCAATTAACCAAGTATGAAATATAAGGAAACAATAAGCAAATGGAAAGATGTTCAAACTCACTGATTATCAATGAAATATATAATAAAACATCAGTGATATTTTTATCTTTTGGATTGGCAAATATTCAAAAGATTGTTATTGCTTGGTAAGAGACATTGAGAAGTGCATGCTCTCATACATTGTGAACAAGAGTGCAAATTGATATAAAATTTCTAGAGAAACCTGGCAAGATGTTTTGAAATTTTAAAGCTCTATCCTTTAAAAAGCAATTCTACTTCTAAAAATTTATCCTCAGAACATAATCGGACAAGTACATAAGAATGCAGATGCATAGATGTTCCCTGAAGAATTTGATTGCAGGAAATCAAATTGATTGTCATTTATTGATTAAAGAAAATATAGTACATCCACCGAGGGGACTAATTTACATCTGTCAAAAAAAGTGAAGTGTAGCTGTAACAAGTTTTAACTTGGAAAGATGTTCAAGGAATAGATTTTAAGTGGTAAACATGGTTTGTAAAACAGTATGTTGAGTAAGATCCCATTGACACAAACACATTTATATATGCACAAGAATCTGGAAGCCTGCGCACTCTCTCTGGGAGGTTGAACTTTCAGGAGGAATTCCACTTTATACATTTGGACATTTGAATGTGTGGTTTGGGTTTTGTCATAGAGCACATGTTACTTTTGTAATCAAAGCAAAACTAAGATACCTCTTTTTAAAAGGGGAGGATTCTTTTACCAGTTTATGGGATGTTATTACAATGACATTGTATGTAAATATTATATTTCATGGAATATTGTTGGTTTATAAGAAATTTTCCAGAAAGTCCTTATTAATATATACGTACAACTTTTATTTGAGCAAAAGTTCTGACAGTTTCACTGCCCATACTTGACTATAACACATGTCAGAGCCATAAACATATGAAAAGGTCTTTCTGGTGGTTAAATAGAGGTCACTGAGGTCTACCTCTCTTCTCCCAGATGCTCCTTGTGGTTTCATGTAATTCTATGAAAATTTTTCATTGAAGAAGTGTGGCTCTAAGTGTGGGCGGTAACTCCTAAGCTTATGTTACTAATCAGTCTGTACCTGAGATTTTTTCCCACTTCAAGTAATTAGCCAGTTGAACAAGTCAAACACATTTTTTGTGTGTGTCAAGCATACAGCAGAATTCAACAACTTGAAAAAGGAGGGAAGCAGATGTGGCTCAACCAGTTGGCCTCCCACATGGGAGGCCCCGGGTTCGGTTCCCTGTGCCTCCCGGAGAAGGTGAGCAGATGCTGCACCTGCCACAATGAGCAGATGCCTAAACCAGCAGATGCCCCAAGCCAGCAGACACCACAGCCCACAGGGAGCAGATGGGGCTCAGCCCATTGGGCACTCCCCTCCCATGTGGGAGGTCCCAGGTTCGGTTCCCACTGCCTCCTAGAGAAGGAGAGCAAACAATGAGCAGACAGATGAGAGAACCATCTGGGAGAGGGGGAATAAATAAGTAAGTAAGTAAATAAATAAATAAATAAATAAATAGATAAATAAATAAATAAAGTAAATAAATAAATCTTTAAAAAAAAAAAAAAAAAAACGAAACAGGTTGCCAAAGAAACACTTCAAGGAACCAACATAAAGAATAAAGAAACATAGTCATCAGGGAAATATTGTTTTGGGGTTTGTTTGTTTTTGTAAAATCAATATTGAGGCTATGACAGGAAGTATGTCCCTGTCTATAACCTACTAGCAATAATATAACTGATGATCCTATCAGTAAGGAAATCTTTCCTGCCACAACTCAGCTGTATGAATGAGCTTGTTTATCAGAGACATCCCAGATCAGAAACCACATTCTTAACTATCTTCATCTGTACCAGGTTGATTCAGAGAAAGAGAATATCTCAGTGGAGTCAGACTCCTTTGCCTCATGTTTTAAAGCAGAGTCCAGTACAGAGATTATAATGAGAAAAGCTTGAGAGCAATGTTAAGCAGAAATTATCAACTAGATCTTTTACTAAATTATCTTCTCATACTGTGACCAGGACATCAAACTGGACCTGGACTGAATCAGGGTCAACACAGAATGTAGCAGCATAGCCCCCTGATTATAATCTCGCTTAACAAGGGAATCTGGAGGTGGGAACTTCCAGGGTGGAATCAGTGGCTCAGTGATGTAAGGGTATTGAGTGGTGTAGCAGTTGGATATTATTTATGAATTTTTTAAAAAGATATTGATTATATTTGTAAACTGGTTCCTCTGGGCATGATACCCTTTGATTGTATTAAATTCAAAGGTTCTACTGCTCACTTGATTAAATCAATATTAGGGCTTTGATTCCACCACGTCAGTAGGGCGTGACTCAGGGTTGAGTCCCCGCCCCCTTGGTGGGCTGATAGAAACAGACACTCACTCAAGAAGATGCACAGAAGAAGATACACAGGCAGACAGAGAGCGCCATAGACACTTCAGTAGAGAAAACTTTCATCCTGGAGCCTCGGGGAGAGATAACAAAAGAAACAAGCCCTATGCCAGCCTGTACCTGAGAGAGGAAGGCTGAACTCTCACAGAGATCGGCAACCATTTTGCTTCAACATATGGCAACTGACTTTGGTAAGAAACCAACCTTGAGTTGGACTCTTTAGGGTCTTGTAACTGTAAGGTTTTACCTCAAATAAATACCCTTTATAAAAAACCAACAGATTTCTGGTACTTTTCATCAGCATCCCTTTGGCAGACTAATACAGGTGGCATCTCCATGATTCCCTTGACCTTATGGTGACAAGATGGCTGTAGCAACTCCAACTATCACAACTTCACATGAAAAGGGCCAAAGCAGAAAGGAGGCAGTAGAATAGAAAGTGAGCATCTTCCTCCCATGATTCTTTTCCAACATGAAGTAAGATCTTTCCCAGGTTCCCCCAACAGACCTCTTTTGTGCTATTGGCCAGAACTGGTCACATTCCTACCCCTAAACCAGACACTGGCCAAAGGGAACAGGACTACCATGGCCGACTTAGTTCAGTCATGATTCAACCCTTGGGGTTGGGCAAGATGCAGCCCTAATACAATTGGATTCTGTTAGCAAAGGGGGGCGTGGGGAGAGAACTGTTGAGAAGGAAATCGGCAATATCTGACACAGAAGGTAAAAGTCCCACATTTGCGGACCACATAGCACTTTGACCATCCTGGTTTTCAAAACTGCTTCTACAGGTTCCCCTAAGAATCATTCCTGGGAGTCCTTGGGCATATCCCCAGAAATAGCCCCAGTTTCTGGCAGACTTTGCCCCCAAAATGGTCCCTGAACTCAAATCTTGTACTCTGCTGAGAAAATGGGTTACATTTGGCAGCAGCCTTTTATCGTCTTCTGTAAAATGGTGAGAACCACATTTACCTATTATAAAAGGTCTGTGATGAAACCAACAAGAAGCACACCTGTGCTACCCTAGCATGCTCCTCCAGTGGTGTCTCCTGAACGGCCATCATGGTGAATGGCAGCAGGAAGTGACGTTTTCTCATGTAATCCAGAAAGCAGACCTCTGGGTTTGTGTCTCAAGGCAAGATGGCATGGCATCCAATGACACAGACCTGCCTTTTCCCTGACCCAGACAAAGTTTGGAGGACTTGCTTAAATTGCTAATTTGTGCCTCTATGTCAGGGGTTCTTAAACTTTTTTGTTCTGCAGACCCCTTTGCCAGTCAGGTGAAAACCCTGGACCCCTTACTAAGTCCACACTATACTGCGTATTATTACTAAATATATCACACTTGCACCAACACGTCTCCACAAGAATGTTTTTTTGAATTTCAATTCAAGCTCATGGACCCCTGTTAAGAACCCCTGCTCTATGTTTTGAGGGATTGAAAGATACATCTACAGGTAAATCCATGATGCAAATTCAGAATCATCATAGCTATATATTTTTAATTGAACCTTTATCATATGCCAGTCACTAAGCTAAGTGGTTTACATATATTATCTCACTTAATCCTTTACAAGAGCTTATGAGGTTGTTACAATATTATATCCTTATTCAGATGAGACTGTGGGAGGTTAGCTTGCAGGTCATGATAGGCAGATATATTCTTACTCTAAAACTTATGTATCTACTTACTTTACTTCCTTTTCTTGTCAATGTGTGAAAACTAGATTTAAAAAAAAAAAAAAAACACCTCCAAATGGCATCCTGTGACTGGTCATTGTGGATATAAATGCCCAACAACGTGAAACCCACAAACACTCCTGATCTGTCTGCCCTATGTCCTCTCTGGCAATGGGCAATCACTACTAGGAAGCAGCAGCTGGAAAGTCAGGGATTCTGGATGTCTAGTCACTAGAGGCACGTGGGGCTTGCTGACCACTCCAACATGGGTGTACAGATGCTTTAGAGACATTGTATTAAAGATGGCCAGGCCGGTGACTCCCAGAATCTTGCTGCTTGAGTCAAGATTCCACTGTAGGGAAATCACTCTGGCTATTTTAAGCACAAGGATTTTATGTAGGGATTTTGGTGCTTACTAATAGGAAGGGGAGGGGGAGCTGGAAGAGAGTCCCTAGGAATGCCTCCTAGAATAACCCTCCAGAACTGGCCTGCCAGAGGAGCAGTATTCTCTGTCACAGTCAGAAGTAAGGTCTATCAGGCTCCAATCAGGAAATTCATTTCAAACAGGGGGATTTTAATAAATGAATTAGTTGCCAGAGTGTTAGAGGGCTGGATGGGCAAAAAAAGTAAAAGCAAAAATCAGCAACTGCAGAAAGCCACCGCCAGCCTAGAGCTGGCAGAGCAGAAAGGGCAACTAGCGTTACCCAGAGCGCAGGATCACTGAGCTGCTGCTGCCGCTGCTGAGCTGCCTTGTAAACAGTATCTTTGAATACGAGCTCACACTCAGGCCTCTGTTACTGCCACAGCAGCCGCGGCCACTGCTGTCACCACTGCTGCTGCTATGCCTCCGGATACTGGAATGAGGGTGGAATGCACCTTTCCCCTTCTCGCGCCTTGCCACTTCCCTGACACTGCCACCTATTGGCCAAACCTAAGCAGTGACAAGCTGGAGAGGGAATCTGCGAAATGAAGTGTTCCAGGTCTCACCCCCATACAATCAATACAGAACACAGGGCAGGCAAACGACCAAAACCTCATGGAATGAGAAAACAGCTGCTGCTGCTGTTAGCCTCAGGAACACCCTGGCTGTGCTACAACCCAGGTATCTAAAAGTCACCATTTCTATACTGTTGGCTCCAGAGCCATGTTGCACCTTCTTGACTTATATAGGCAGAAATGGGGTGCCTTGCCATCATCAAAATTATATGCTTTGTTCTTCAAAAGACACTGAAAAATGAAAAGGCAAGCTAAACACTTGGAGAAAACATTTTCAAAATATATATCCAATCGAGGATATTTTTCTATAATGTATAAAGAACTTTCTCAACTCAATAATAATAAGACAATCAACCCCCCAAAAAGATGTATAATATTTACATAGACACTTCACCTAAGAAGATATACAGAGGTAATTAAGCACAAGAAAAGATGGTCAACATCATTTTTTTTTTTTTTTTTTTTTTTTTTTTTTTAAAGATTTTATTTATTTATTTATTCATTTATCCCCCCCTTGCTGCTTGTGCTCGCTGGGTCAGCTAACCACGCCGTGCGGGCGGGCTTGCCTTCACCAGGAGGCCCCGGGAACCGAACCCGGGGCCTCCCATATGGTAAACGGGAGCCCTACTGATTGAGCCACAGCCGCTTCCCGGTCAACATCATTAAACATTAGGGAAATGCAAAATAAAACTAAAACGAGGGAGCAGATTTAGCTCAAGTGGTTCCCATGTATGAGGTCCTGAGTATAATCCCCTGTACCTCCTTAAAAAAAAAAAAAACCTCTACCTACCTAATAGCATGGCTAAAATTATAAAGATTGGACACAACAAGTGTTAGCAAAGATTTGAAACCACTGGAACGCTCAGACACTACTGGGAGAAATGTAACATGATAACCACTTTAGAAAACAGTTCAGCAATTTCTTAAATTTAAACATACACATATGATAATATAATCCAGCCATTCTACTCCTAAATGTTTACCAAAAAGAAATTGGAGCCTATGTCCATGCAACAACTTGTTTAGGAATGTTTTAGTAGCTGTATTTGTTAGAAACAACCTAAATTGCCAACAAATTATGTTTTACATACAATAGAACCCTACTCAGCAATAAAAGAAATAAATAATAAAGCAATCTGGATACATTTCAGAATAATTATGCTCAGTGAAAGAAGCCAAGGGGGAAAAAAGAGTACATACTGTAAGATTCAATTTACACAAAATTCTAGAAAATATAAATGAATCTATAGTGACAGAAAGCAGACTAGAGGTTGCCTGGGGATGAAAGGTGGGAAGGAAGAGGAGGTGAGGAGGGAGGTATTATAAAGGGACAGAAAGAAACTTTTGGGGTAAAGGTTATGGTTAGGTTTATAAGCACCACATCAAGATTATGGTATAGACATATGTCAAATCTCATCTAAGAAAGAATGAAATTCTGAGACATGCTGTAGCATGGAAAAACCCTGAAAACATCATGCTCAGTGAAATAAGCAAGCCACTTACAGACAAACACTGTATGATGTCACTTATAAGAGATGTCAAGAAACAGCAAATCTGCAGACAGAGAGTATATTAGATGTTACCAAGGAATGGGGTGGGGGGGGGGAGTGAGGTAAATATATGATTGGTGGATCTGTAGTATGTATAAATAAAATTAATAAAGAAAACTCAACAAATTGTACATTTTAAATATATGCTGTTTATTGGCTGTCAATTATACTTTGATCAAGGATAAATATATAAGCTGGAGAGAGAAAGAATGGCAAAAATGTTAGTAACGTTGAATCTAAATGAGTGGGGAATATAAGAATGCTCATTGAACTATCCTCTCACTTATTTTGCATATTTGAAAGTTTTCATCACAAAAAGCTGGAGAGGGAAAAGGAAAAGGAAAGGAAATGAGAGGACCTCCGGCCTGCTGCACACACCCAACAGTAGGCGAGGTCTAGCCGCCCCTCTCACTGGGTTCCCTCTAGGATTCCACTATATCTGAGCCATCTGGGGACCTGGGGGAGGCGATTGGACCATCAGTTTCCATGAGTTGCTCCGAAGTCTCCTGACACAGACCTCATCCCAGGTAAGAGGGAGATGAGGTATAGAAGGCGTAGATTCACACAAACATTTCAGATGTGCCAAAATGCAGTTTGCTTTCTGTAATTCCCCTTGCCCTGGAACCTCCTTTGTAACTAATACTGAAGGTGGGTAGAGAGTCAAACCTGGCAGTTAAAGGGAACTTTCTCTTTTGGTATAAAATAGTATCCTTCAGGTAAATACTTTTGGGTAAATATTCCACTTTCAGGCTTTCTTCCCTCTCCCCATCTCTTTTATTCGTCCCTGGGAACTAAGCACCGGGGGTAGCTCACGTCATCCTTGGCGGTGAGCAGAGGCTCCTGAGCTGCGCGCTGTGCTTCCAAGGCCTTGGTGCATTCCTCCCTGCTTGTCCCTCCCCTGCTGCTGACCTGGGCCCTCCCCGGCTTCCCTGCTGAGCGGCTGAGCTGCTCTTGTCCCTGAGCATCAGGCTGGCATCCACCACTGAGAACGGGGGAGTCCAAGCCGTTGCCTCTAGGACCAAGGTCTCCACACTCAGTCCTCCTTTATCCTGGATTACAGCCTCTTCTGGGCAACTCTGGGCTTTTCTCTATCCCTCGGGCTGGGTGGCTTAGCTGTCTTCAGGGCACTGATTTGCAGGATGGGACTCTGTAAGGCTGTCCTCAGGCCCCCTCGCTTAGCCATTGCTGCCCGGGTTCTGAGTTCAGAGCTTCCCTTTGTCTTGGCTCCTCCCCAGGCTACACTCAGGAAAAGGTAGCACTAGCCCCTGACATTCTGATTGTTTTAGATCAGTCTGGGAGCCTCTGCCGCCCCCATATGCCTCTCAAGATGAGAACCCAAGAAGGATGGGGAAGGGGCAGGCTAGGACAATGCAGCTAACCTCTTTGCCCACTTTTTCCTCTTTTCTAGGCATGGGTTCAAAGCTTAACGTAATTTCAAAGCAATCAACATTCTAAGTAAGCTCTGAATAAATGGTCCCCTCCAGGTCTATGTTCATAATTGTTGAAATTATGATATTTATCATGTAAAATGAAAAACTGGAATGAAATTATGTCATATGTTAAAAAAAAAAAAAAAATCTTACTCACAAGTCATTAACACATGTAGCCCTTCTGGCTCATATAAAAACATTGGGTACTTGCTAGGGCTTACTATGTTTGAAATCAAAGATATGGAGCCACAGTGTGTGAAATAGCTAAGCTTCTTATTTATAAAAATGAATTACACAGTGGAAGCCTGCGGCCAGCCCTCTGCTTATTGTCTTCAGAGCTTAGCGCTCTAACGGTTAAAAATGGTTGAGAAGAAGCAAAACGGACATTCTTCTGCCCTTGGTAATTTTTATTTTAAGGCCCAGAAGCTGATGCTGTCTCCCAAGTAATAGATTAAGTGACATTTCATTTTTTGACCTTTAGAAGAAAAGAACAAAATCCCCAAAAGGTTCCCCAACGTGGTTCTCTGCTCTTGTGATGTGAAGTTATTTTATATGTCACCATCGATGCAAGAAATGGGACCATGCTCACCCACACTCTAGTCATTCATTCACACATTTGTAAATATGCCCTGAGTGTCTTCCAGGTGCCAGACACGGGGGTGCCCTATGAACAGGAGAGGTTTGACCTCAAGGAGCTCATAGAATCTCAGAGAAGACAGACCAGCAAATGAGGGGGGAGGAGGCATGTCAGTCCTCACACTCAGTGGTGAAAAATATACAAATGTCTTTATTTGTACTGTAACTCAACTTAATATTTCAGGCTCCCATTCCCCCAGACTAGCAGAAACTTCATCTTAGTCCTTTGGAAACCTCTTCTTTTCATAGGTTGAATATTATTATGTAGGTGGGTCTTACAAAGTGTCGGGACATTGCTGGGAAGGTGTAGGGAAGAGCAGTACGATTCCTGCAGCCGCTTGTCTGTTCTCCGTCTGCTGAGACATCCAGCGTTCCATCAGGTGCTTTCTCTCGGCCCCTGAGGCCTCCTCTGAGAAACTACTTCTGGCCTATCCATGTAGGCCTTTGTATCCAGCAGCTTTATGGGCTGTGTCTGTGCTATTGGGGGGGGGGTTACTCTGCTGTGGGACGAGAACCTCTGTGGGATTCCCTGGGACCCTAGAGTCACTTCTACCTGTTTCTTCACTATAAGTTCTGCAGCCAGTCTGGGGCTCTACCACTGTTCTGAGAGTCCAAAAACCTGTACCAGAAATTTCTGTCCAGCCCACGTCCTTCTGGCATGTCCAGGAAGAAAGTGACAGGGAATCTCTGTCCAGGACCTTCAAACAGGTATGTTTCCATCTATCTTGCCCTCCATTTGTCCAGACCAGAGAATCTTTTTCTATTAGCACAGGGATGTGTTTGTGGGGAGTAGAGAAGAAACAACCCCCAAATGTCTTGATTTACAGAATAGAAGGTTTATTAATAAGGTTTATTTCTCCTTCATTAAACAGTTCACTGGAATTGGTCAGCAGAAAACCTTTCAAGTGGTGATTCAGGGACCTATTTCCTTCCGTTGTGCGGCTCCACTTTCCTCTAGCTCCTAAGAGTCCTTACCGTTCAGCCAGCAGAGGGGAAAAGATGGAGAGTGGAGGCTGCCTGGAAGGTTTTTATGGGGCTGGTCTGGAAGAGGCACACATATTTTGTCAATATTCCATGGGTCAAAACTTTGTCCATGGCCTCATTTGACTCCATGGGTGACTGGAAATATCCTCTAGTGTGTGGTTCCAACAGAAAACAAAGAAACAGGCTTTGGTGAGCACAATAGCAGACTCTGCAATGGGGGGAGCCCTTCTCCCTCCAAAATGTTAATTAAACCAAGAAGTTCTTTCTCCCTGTCTTTGTTCCCTGACTGCTATGACAAATACCACACAATGGGTAGGCTTAACAACAGGAATGTATCATCTCACAGTGTCAGAGGCTAGAAGGCTTGCTTCCTCCCCGGGTCAGCAGTCTTCTGGCTGTCCAGCAGGCAATCCTTGGGTACCCTGGCTTCCAGTCACATGGTGATGCTCTCTCCTTTCTCCTCCAGGTTCCATTGACTCCCAGTTTCAGAAGGATATAGATAGATAGATAGATAGATAGATAGATAGATAGATAGATAGATATCCTATTGGTTCTGTTCCTCTAGAGAATGCCAACTAATACAGATATATTATCCATAATATGATGTTAATATACTTAATATAATCTTAATTCTTGTAAGTGCTTTGTTAGCAGAAGTATGGGATGTCCTGGGAGCATTAATGACCTTAAAGAATTTCATCAAATGAAAATGGTGAAAAGATGCTATGACAGGGGGTGAGAGGGAAGGGGTACAAGGCAAGTGTTTGCAGGACAAGAGCAATGGGTTTGCTTAGGACAACAGGAGCAATAAGGCAGGTAGTTGAGATATGTGAGACTCTACTTATGATTTACACCATATCATTTCATTAACCTAGCATTAAATAATGCCAAAGTGTTTCTTTTATTAAGGATCCTTTCCTCTCTAAAAACGCAACTCTATATGGCTGTCAAATGGTAGGCCTTAATAAATATTTGTTGAATGAAGGAATATAGACCTGCTGACATAAGATCTATTCATAGACACATATGAGATGCTGATGCCCCATTCACCAGGGTGGTCAGTGTTGGGGATTGACTCATGTTCCCTGCATCAGGCATGTTCAGTTCCAAACACTTAGTCCAGTGGGTATGAACCGATTGGTAAGTAGGACTTTGAAGATGTTATTAGATAAGGTATAGCCAAACTGAATGAGCATGGGCCTTTATCCTATATTACAAGCAAAGTTAATATAAGCTGAAGTTATTATAAGCAAAGGAAATTGGATATAAAAGCCATGGGGAGCGACAGAAACTGAACCCAGAAGAGAAAGGAGAAGATGCCACCATGTGCAAATGTGACAGAAAAAGCCCAGGACCAGTGCTTGGATGCTGGCAGCTAATCCCAGAACACCATATTCTTCAGGGAAAAAGCATAGCCTTGCTGAGGCCCCAATTTTTAACTTCTTCTAGACTCAAAAGTGAGCCAATAAATTCCCATTGTTCAAGCCAACCCACTGTATGCTATTTGTTTAAGCAGCAGGAAAACCAAACACACTTTTTCACTGCATGACATGGAAACAACAACAGTAAACACATGCCATTTGTATAGCTCCATATTTATATAGCATTATATGCAGGCCAGACCAACAACCTGGAAATATTTGTCAAGATCTCACCATGTGCCCAGCATTGTCCAACCACTATGGGTTAATCTTAAAAAGCAAAAGCTTCATAAACCATGATCCTTGTCCTTTTAGTTTAGTTGTAGAAAGACACCTAATCATCATCTAACCTTTAACTTATTGTTTCATCTGTGGAGGTCCTGACTCAAAGGAATTGAGAGAGGAGAGTAGATGGAAAAAGATCTCATAGGAAGGAGGCAAACCATCTCAGGTAAAGGGTAGAATCAGCTGCCAGGAATCCATATCAGTTGAGACCCAGTAGGAGGAGAATACCAAGGCAAGTAGAGGAAAATAAGGATATGAAGAGGTGGGGACAGATGAAGAAGATCAAAAGAATTTGGACCGTGTCAATGACTCCAAAGTTGGTGCAGAGAAGCCATTCGCTGTTGCATATTTTGATTGTGTAAGTTATAGACTATTTTATAAAACTATACATAGTTCAAACTAGGGGTATAAAACAGGGAAAAATTCTCAGGAGAAAATGCTCATGGCTAAAAATCCTAGTATATAAGCAAAGCTATCCACCATTTCTAATGCATGCATATGCACACACAGAACCCACCAAAGCAGTTTACATGAGACATAAGGGAATCCATTTGGAACCACAATGAACTTTTTAAGAGGGAAAATAAATCAATAAAAGGTAAAAGAGAAATTTAATACTAAATTTTGTAGTACTTCCTGGTCACACTAGGGCACAGCATTATATAGTGGTAAGATAATAGGCTTCCAGAAACAACCATAATTGGATTCAAATCCTGGTTCCTCCACATTCTATGTGTCATTGCTCAAATCACTTAAGTTTTCCAAGCCCCACTGTATTCATCTGAAATAGTGAAAACAATCTCTTCATCACTAGATTATGGTGAGAATTAAATGAGATAGCATACATAAAGAGCCATACAAGCACAGCATTTGTGATCCATAAATGCCAATTCTTTTCCTTTCCTTAATGATATATGAAATGAATAAACACCAGCCTTGCTATACGGACATTTACAACTTAAAATAAGACTCAGTTGTCGTTAGTTTTGAAAAGAAATAAAATGAAAATAAGTTCAGGAAATCCCAGCAAGGATCATATGATGGAAAAACAGTAACTTTGTGTTTAAATCATTAAAAAAAATTCAAATTAACACTCACAATATCCACATAACATAAGGGGAGAGAATAAAGTGCTCTAATATGATAGGTTTGAACTTCTAGTCTCTCAAAATTTTGAGAAATTATTTTTATCTACTTTTTATTCGCTCCTCTTGGAAGGCAATGAGAGGTGAGAGTGGGAATGGCAAGTGAGGGAATGTTTTAACCACAATTTGGGCAATAATTTAAAAGGTGATTCTGCAAGGAAGAATCTTTACTACTGTGAACTTAATCAGCTCCAAATCATTTTGCCTCTTTTGCTGGCAAAATGCTACCTCTTCCTTTAAACCTCACAGACTTTGGTTTTCCTAACATGTTTACTGCCCCTCCACCTCCAAGTCACCAGTGACACAGTGACTTGAGCCTCTAGTAAGTACAGCATAATCCTCTAGAATTTTAAATCAAATGACTGCAGGCAATTCAAGATCCAGAACAAGTGGTTTCAATCACAATTTATGTCTGGGACACATTTTTGATGTAACAAAATTACACC
Source organism: Tolypeutes matacus (assembly GCA_026826555.1). NCBI lineage: Eukaryota > Metazoa > Chordata > Mammalia > Cingulata > Chlamyphoridae > Tolypeutes > Tolypeutes matacus. The sequence continues at coordinate 14,610,333 of JAKSZT010053888.1, forward strand.
TTGACAGGACAACAGAGAAACATCAAAAGATAAATTATTTAGTTTTACTGAAATGATAGAAAAAGTAGAGGATTTGAGAAAACACCCAAAAAATAAAACAAGATGATTTGAAGAATGTTATTTATATACATTTTGCTGCTATTCCTACTCTAAAGAAAAACCTAGAAAGGAGGACAGTAGCCAATGAAACTAACTTAAAGCATATGTCTTAGCAAAGCACAGAGAAAGGTGCAGTCATCCAGTAAAAATTCATTAAGCACCCATGAGTACCCAGGGGAAGGTAGCAGGTGCTCCTAGAGCCCTCAAATTGGTTTTAGATTCCCAGAAACTCCTGAGGGACATTTTGTCTGTGTCTTGACAGTTTCTCCAAACACTGAACAAAGACCAAGCAGTGTTCTCTGAGCCACTAATTTCAAGTCTTTTTAAATGATCAACAAAACAACAGGGAACAGACCCAAGGTGCTGGTGTTCATCATTACATCAGCAGCCTTATTACCTTCCTGCTTGGTCCAATTGGCCCATCAATCCATAAATGTTTCTTGAGTTCCTCCTGGGTGCCAGGCACTAATTGAGATGGAGACACACGGTCTCTACCTTCAAGGACTTCACATTGTAGCAGGAAACCAGAGAGGTAAATAGACAGATACAGTAAATTTTAAGTGGAATGGAAGAAGTCATCCTGAAGTGTAATGGGAGCAGAGGGAAGTCTACTTAACCCAGGCTGGGGAGAGGTGAACTCAAGAAAGTCTTCCTAAAAGAAATAATGCATCTGACCAAGTTTTAAAGTTTTGCAAGGAGCTATGTCTTGGTTTTCCAGGGCTGCTATGATGAGTACCACACGATGGGTTGGCAGGAACTTATTGTCTCACAGTTTTGGATGCTAGAAGTTCAACATCAAGGTATTACCAGCCCATGTCTCCTCCCAGAGTCTAAAGCGTTCTGGTGCCGCTTCAATCTCTGGCTCCCTCACATGGCGATATGTGTCTCCTTCTCTGACATTCACTGACTGTGTTTGAACTTCCTCTGCTTGTGAAGACTACAGCCATATTGATTAAGGCCCACCCTCATTCAGTTTGGCCTCACCCTGTTTACAGATGAGTTCACACATATAGTACCTGGGGACAAGACTTGAGCATGTCTTTGTGGGGACATGGCTCAGTCCTCAACAAGCTATTCCAACAAAGAGGTCAGGTTGAGGTGTAGTGATAATGCTATGCCAAGTGGCCGAGATATGCTGTGCAAAGGTACAAGGCAAAAATTAGCACAACTTTTTGGGGCAGCTATTTGTGGTTCCATCTAGCATGGAGTGGAAGATGCAAAGGGTTAGGGGGTGGTGAGGGAATGCTGAAAGATCTGGTTGAAGAGGTAGGCAGAGGCCAGATCTGAAGAGCCTTGTATTCCCCCAAGGAGGCAATAGGAAACTGTTGCAGGATTTTATCAGAGAAATCACAGGTAAAGATTTGTATTCTTCACACTGCAGAAAAGATGGAGAATGAACCCAAGGTGACAGTGGTGACTCAGCTGTGTTTGAGATAGGGATAGAGTGGGGGTCCCATTCCCTATTAGTAGAAGAAGTACAGGAAGCACAGGAGAAGAAACCAATAGAGGAGAGAAAAGAGGAAGAGTTCAGTTTTTGAAATGTTAAGCTTAAGGTGCCCCTGATACATCCTAGTGACTGTCCAGTTCAACTTGTGTGGAAAGAGTGGGGAGGAGGGTACAGATCTGGGACACAGGTGATTGTTGACACCATGGACAAAGGGCTGAGGCTCAGCTGGTATGCACTGACCTGGCTATATCAGGTGCTTATGGCCAGTATCTGTTCTGATTTGTTGGTGACCAACTGTGCCAGTTGTTAAATATTCTGACTCTCATCTCTGTATGAAATGACCCAGAATAACAATAGGTAAGAGCTGAAGACAGAACTCTAACAAATATTGATGGGTTTAATAGAAGAGCAAAAAGAAGAAGAAGACTGAGAAAGCAAGAAAGCCTAGCCAGAGAGGTAGGAGAGTCATACCCAGAAATGCCAGGAGGAATGTTTCAAACCAAGAGTAAAGGCAATAGTGTCCGGGGAGGGGAGCATGTGAGGGAGAGAAGATCTGGAGCACATTTGTGTTCTAAAGGAATGAGCAAGACTGTGGAGGAAGGTGAGGCAAGAGGAGAGAACAGTGGTGAACGATAGAATGACATTCCATTCAAAATAGGCAAGGATGAGATACAGAACACTCCACTAGAAGAGCATGTCAATCTATATAATTTGAGGGGGAGGAATTGGGAAAAGGCTGAGGTGGAAGAAGTAACAGAAAGTTAAGGAAGTTTCTCTCATGATGTAGACCATGATGTGGGAGGCTCAGCTATTACCTTTCAGAGGGGAGATAGGTACAAAACTGAGGAGGATCTTGAAGGCTGAAATGATATTATGAGGTATGGAAGAGGCAGCTCACCAGAGCTAGGTTGGAGAATGTAAACTTATAGCTCCTCGCTGAAGTGTCATTTATCTAATCCCTCTCCCAAGACTAAGTCTAAAAACAGAAGAGGTTACCACCAGGTTTGATTTAGGAGTAGAGTTTTGCATAGGAAAGACAAGAATCAGAGTTGTCAAAAGAGTGTTCTAAATGACAGATCATGGTGTGAACTGTGGTCTATGTTTGATGGCAAGGCCCCAGGATGTGTAAGTCCATTGAGGGTGGTGGGCCACACTTGTGGGAGATGTTTGTGTGGGATGTGGTGGGAGGTGTGGGAGGTGGGCAACATGGGAATCCCAGTGGGTTCTGTGTAATATTTTGGGTATCTAAGCACCTCTTAAAATATATTTATATATATACATAAATAACATTTTTTGTAAGCAAATGCACATAAATGCATATACATTTATATATCATTTTGCAAATGTTGGTATGTATTGTGAAAATCTTGATTTTTACCCACAATAAAAAAAAATGTAAAAAAAATAAAATAATAAATAAATAAATAAATAAATAAATGACAGATCATGCGGTCTATACTTCTTTGAGAATTAAGAAAAGAGAAGAATGAGAGCAAGAAGGTAGTGGAGATTAAGAAAAAATGAAGCACAGGTGTAGTATGATTATAGAAATAAGAGGGCTGGAATCATAAATGAAATAAAAAACAGTGGTTTAAAGAATGTAGAAGTTTAGGATTTTCCAGGAGGAACAATTCAGATTGCTGGGGCATAGCCCAAATCTGAAGTTCGATAAATGGTGTGGAGGTTGGTAGAGCTGCAGAGGTCAAAGTACCATGAGCAGGGAAACAGATGTGGCTCAAGCAATTAGACTCCCGTCTACCATCCTGGGTTCAATTCCCAGGGCCTCCTGGTGAAAAGCAAGCTGGCCCGCGTGGTGAGCTGGCCCATGCGGATTTAAATAAATAAACCCTTAAAAAAAATTGAAAAAAGAATCATGAGCAGAGGGTGTGGGTATACTGCCCACATCATAGCAACTCTTACATGCAACATTTACTCATTACTTTCTGTGAGCTGGACATTGTGGTGAGCTATTCACATGCATAGTCTCACAGGCATTTTGAAGGAAGCACCATTATTATGTTTTACATATGAGCAAACTGAGGATCAGAGAAGTTATGTGACTTGCCAATGGTCATATAACTGGTAGGGGGAAAAGCTGTGTCTCAAACCCAGTTCTCTTTGATGCCAAAGCCTGTGCTCCTGAGCCACTGAGCGCACACTTTGATGGATTATACAAAGCATGGGCCTGTATAACACAGGGAATCCAGTGGTGGATGATGGACTGTGGTTAACAGAACAAATATGAGAATGTTCTCTCATAAACTATAACAAATATATAATACTAATACAGGGTGTTAATAATCAGGTGGGTTGGGGGAAAAATACACCAAAAGTAAGATATGGGCTGTAGTTAGGAGTAATATTTGATGATGCTCTTTCACAATTTGTAACAAATGTTTTCACAACAATACAAGGTGTTGGTGGTGGGGTGATGTATGGGAGTTCTGTATGATGATATGCATGTTTGTTTGTAAGTTCACAACTTTCACCATAAACTTATTGTTTATGTATGTTCATGCATAAATGATACATGTCAATAAAATTTTATTTTTAAAAAAGCTTGTGCTCCTTTCCAGAATGATGGAGGGTCTTGGGATGAAGAGGAAGAGAGTAACCCGGAGTCCACAGTCATTACTGAGTACAGAAGAGTGACCAGGAGTTCAGTGTATGACAGCTATGAAGAAGAGTACAGACAAAAGGCCTCCAAAGAGAAAACGTTTATGCATGGGCATGCAGGAGTAATGGTTCGCAAGTGGCACTGAAGAGTTGGAAGTGTGCTCTTCAGCCCCCACCCTAAGGTTCTTGAACACAGGAGACTGATCAATCCTGTGGTGACCAGTCTTTTGTATGTTCTAACAGAGTATTGATAAGTTACTGTGGTGGTTTGGAGTAATGAACCTGAAAAAACATGTTCTTAAATTTAATTCATTGTTGTGGGTGTGAACTCATTTTAAGTAGAACATTTTAATGATGTTACTTCAGTTAAGGTTTGGCCAACTCAATCAGATGGGCCTTAATCCTATTACTGGAGTCCTTTATAAGCAGAATGATATTGAAACAGAGAGAGAAGAAGCCATGGGGAGCAGCCAGAAACTGAAATTCGATGGAACCTGAAAAACAATGGAGAGGCCAGGAGAGGTCACCCTGTGCATTGCTATGTGACCAAGGAGCAAAGGACCAAGGCTTGCCTGCAACCAGTCCTAGAATGCCAGTCTTTGGGAAGAAAGCATCACTTTGATGATGCCTTGATTCAGATTTTCTTTCAGCCTCAAAACCGTGAGCTAATAAATTCCCATTGTTTAAGCCAACCCATTATATGGTATTTGCTTGAGCAGCCAAGAAACCCAAAACAGTTGTTATGTTGACTCCAAAGAAATCTGAGCCCAGATGTGAAGGCAGAAATTGGGTTGGATGGTTCCAGAAGCCCTACCTTACATTGCAAAGAGTCCCCAAGTAAATAGGAGGACTTAAGCCTCCCTAGATGGAGCCAGTTGCATCCTAAATTGATCACATTTCTGAGGGAATGGAATGTTGGCTGGAGAAAAACAGGGAAGCTGTCATATAGGCGTCGTAAGAAAAACTATTAAGGCCTCACCCCCTGTACAAATCATTCTCATCTTTGGAAACCCCTGAAGGCTTTACTGATTATCTCAGTCCTCTCCGTCTCTATCCTTTCAGTTTCTACAGTCTCTGATAATATCTTTGATAATACTATCTATTATTCAAGTCTTTCATTGTTTTATATGTGTGTGCGTATGTGTGTCATTTTTAAATCCCCAAATAAATGTCTTGTTCATCTTAGCCAAATGCTCATTTTGCAGTAGGTGCTTAATAGGCATTTCCTTGACTCTAGTCAAAGAGAAAAGGAAGTGCAAAAGCTTTCAATGTTACATTTTTTGTTTTGTTTCCATCATCTCAAAATATTTATTTCTATGACTTATATGTAGTCTTATTTTTCTGCTCAGAAGCCCGTTAGGCAGAATGTGTTCTGGGAGCACTATAAGAGACGTAACATAAAATCTCCAGGAAAGGTGATCTAAGCTTGGCCTCAACTCTGTTCACCATGCAGAAACTAGTGGGAGAAAAAATATCCTGGAGAAAGAACTAGGCCCAATGAATCATCATAGACAGAGGCTCTCAGGCACAACCCAAAGGTGATGAGAGTTTAAGGAGTCCACTATTTTTTTTTTTTTAACCAAGCAGAAATGATTTGCTTTACTGAAATAGAAACTGAATTTTCTGAAGAGCATTGAGAATGATTACTAGCTCCATTTTCTCCATCCCTTTCAAGCCTGCACAGTGTGATGTTGTATCATTGAATCAAGAAAATATTTCATCAGTCTAAGGACATGGCCAAATAGGGGCTTCCAAAGTTGTTGAGAGGCAGGTCATTTTTTAAAACTAGGATATCTGTTCATGAGGACCAGTGAGCTAAAGAAGAGAGTATTTAATAACCAATTTGCCTCAGGCTCAATATCCTGTGCCCAGTCTCTAAAAACAACAAAATATCTGGCTGTTATGGATTGAATTGTGTCCCCCCAAAAGACATATTCAAGGCCTAACCCCTGGTCCCATGGATGTGACCTTATTTGGAGGTCTTTGAAGGCACTTATTTAAGATGAGGCCAAAATGGATTAGATGAGCCCTAATCCAATATGACTAATGCCCTTACAAGAAGAGGAGAATTGGACATAGACACACAGGAGGTGAGAACAGCATGTGAAGAAATAGGCAGCATGGAGGCCATCTGACGACTGAAGCAGGGATTGAAGCCTACGGATTGCCGGCAAGCCACCAGAAGTGAGGACGAGGCAAGGAAAAATTCTCCCCTACAAACTTTGGACTTCTAACCTCCAGAACTGTGGGACTATCATTTCTGTTGTTTTAAACCAGGCTGTTTGTGGCACTTTGTCACTGCAGCCTTAGGAAACTAAGACACCAGCCGACTGATTATTGCTGTTAAGTTTCATCAAACAAAGAGAGCAAAAGACTAGCCGAAAAGAACACAGATCATCTTTTCTTGCCTTGGAGAGTGATGGCAGAGAAGGCTAAATTAGTCTGCTTCCCATACAAGTCCTACATGATATTCAGTAATTTGACAGGATGAGCGAGAGGCTAACACAAGAGGCAAAGCCTGAATTTATCCTGGCAAAAGCTAATGGGAGTGGGGTGATGTATGGGAGCCCTGTATGATGATATGCATGTTCTTTTGTAAGTTCACAACTTTGACTATACATTTATTGTTATATGTATGTTAGTGTATGAATGATATACTTCAATAAAATTTTATTTTTAAAAAAAGCTATGGGAAACTTATCTGTTGAAATCATCAGTATGAGTACTTAGGAATACTTCAGGCAGTTTTGCTTTTTGTTTATGTGTTAGCTGGTGTGTGTTGGTTGGGTGTGCTTGACTCATCTGAATTAGGATCTAGGGTTTAGTAAGCATGAGGACCAGGAAAAAGGTGGGGCAGAGTGAGGGGGAGTGTGGGACTTGACCCTGCGGAGGGAGGCTGGGGACACAGGGTGCCTGTGCTTTACTCAAAGTGCAATGGGAAGCTTTGGGTGGGTTTTGAGAAGGGAGGGGTGTGATCCGACCTTATTTTCATATCACTGCTGCTGTGACAGGGTGGCAATGGTGGTGAAAGGAAGTATTTGAAGGGTCTGGCAGGAGTTGAACAGAGAGACCTTTGGCTTGGGCCAAGATGGTGGCAATGAGAATGGAGGACTTGTTACACGGTGCGGGGTAGAAGGAGCAAGAGGTAATACTATTACCGAATGTTTGAAATTTTTTTCAAATAGAAGGAACAATAGAATTAGGAATGAGGCATGGGATAAGTCATTATTCTGTTTATAAGGTTTTATCCGAAATTTGAAAACCCTATGTATTAGTCAGCCAAAGGGATGCTGATGCAAAATATCAGAAATTGGCTGGTTTTTAAAGGGTATTTATTTGAGGTAGAAGCTTACAGTTACCAGGCCATAAAGCATAAGTTACTTCCCTCACCAAAGTCTGTTGCCAGGTGTTGGAGCAAGATGGCTGCTGGTCTCCGTGAGGGTTTAGCCTCCCTCTTCCTCTTAAGGCTCCGTGGTCCCAGCTTCTTCCAATATCAGCTGTAGGCTGGGAGACGTCTCATCTCTCTACTGGGACTCATTTCTCTCTGGGCTCAGCTGCTCAGGGCTCTCGTCTCTGCAACTGAAAACTATTAGGTGAATAGCTCATCTCTCTTCCCGGGGCCACAGGATACTATCTAATGAACTGTCTCTCTTCCTGGGTCTCCTTCTCCATGCATTTATTTCCTGGAGCTCCAGCACCAAAATTCCAACTCTCTCCTCTCCCATGTGGTTTTCTCTGTGAGTCCCTGCCCACCAAGGGGGCAGAGACTCAACATCCTACTGACGTGGCCAAATCAAAGCCTGTATCATAATTTAATCAAGTAAAAGTGAAACCTCTGTATTTAAATCAATCTAATGCGCCCAGAGGAACAGACCAGTTTACAAACATCATCCAATATCTATTTTTGGAATTCATAAACAATACCAAACAATACCAAACTGCTACATGGCGGAAAAGAACACAGCTTGCTGAGAAATGGGAGAGAGGGATGGGAATACACGCCGAGATTTGGTGTGGGCTCCTCTAGGCAAAGAGAGCATGCCACATCTTTTAAGAATATTTTCCATACATTAAAACTTGAAGTAACTTTACAGTTACTTCTAGAATTTGAAACTCATATCAGGACACAGATGTTAAGATCCAGTCAAAGTGGTTATCATATGAAGCTCGTGAAAGCATTCTAAAATTGTTCAATTTTTTGCTGGTAGGATAATTTTTGAGATGGTAATTAGTGCCTTTTTTTCCCCACCTCCTTTCCACAGGTGAAGCCAAGCCTTAGGAGAAATTTATATTAGGGGCAAAAACTGGCTTTTTTGTTTCCAATTGGAAAAGCATTCCACTCTTTTCTCCTCTCATCTTCAAAGGAGCTTATATTAATCACTTTAATGAAGTCAGATTTTGGGGAAAACAAAAGCCAAGGTGGAGGGAGAGATTTCCCCAGGAATGAAGAGACTGGAGGTCAAGGGACCTGTTGAGAACTATTGCCCCAGGTTTGAATGGGGTAAGCAATCAAGAAGATTTTAACTGGGTAAAAACAATGAAAGGATATTTCTTACACTCTTTTGAAAATTTGTGGACTGAAAGTCTTAGCCATGTATTATGGTTTTTATTAAAATTTATTCACTTTAAGACTAAATATGTGATTGAGAGAGGACTCACATAAATGTTTTAAACTAACTGGATAGCCATTTTATGGATTTAAATCTTGCTATGTGTTTTACATAGTTAAAGGCTGCCAAGGCAAAATACCAGAAATGAGCTGGCTTTTACAAATGGGATTTATTAATTTATAAACTTACAGTTCTGAAGCTGGAAAAAATGTCCAAATCAAGGCACCAGACAGTGCTCTCTCCCCAAAGACCACTGGCTGTGGGCAATCCTGGACTTCTTTGTCACATGGGAAGGTACATGGTGGTGTCTGCTGGTTTCTACCTTCCCCTCCAGGCTCCATGGCTTTCACCTTCTGGCTGTTCCTTCTGTGGCTTTCTCTCTCCCAGGTTCAGTGATCTCAGCTTCAGCTTCTGTAGGTTCCTCTCTGGGTTCCTAGGTCTTTTTTTTCTGTCTCTGTGGCTCCCTCTCCCTGTATTTATCCTGTTTATACCGGAGTTCAGTAAGAGAATTAGGATCCATCCTGGGTCATGCTAACTGAAGTAATCTAGCCAAAGGCCCTTAACTGAAGTGATCTCATCAAATGATCCCATCTACAATAGGTTCACACCCACGGGAATGAATCAACTTAAGAACATAATTTTCTGGGGTCCACAAAAGCCTCAGACTACCACAGTGTTCCTATTTAAATTGATTGTACAATTCTGTAAAGCCTGTTAAATTAGGTTAGGGAGAATTAGTTCCAGAACAATTACTGATGCTTCCACCAGACTTAATATTCCTTTCCATAATTATTTTCCAAAAAATGAAATGTTCTAAAAGACCAGAAAGCATGACTTTCTGTTCATTTCATTCTATTTTTAGTGATCAGAAGATGGTGTTTATTGGACTTGAAAGATAAAAACATTGCAGGGTTTGATATTGCTCATGAATTCCAAAAATAGATATTGGATTATGTTTGTAAACTGGTCTGTCCCTCTGGACATGTTAGATTATACTGGATTCAGAAGGTTCATTTTTACTTGATTAAATAATGATTAAGGTTTTGATTGGGCCACATCAGTAGGACACTGCATTCCCGCCCCCTTAGTGGGCAGGGACTCACTGAGAGACCGCACCGCAAAGAAGAGAGTTTTGAGTTTTGAGCTGGAGGCCAGGAAGTAAGCACACAGAGGAGCAGAGCAGCTGAGCCTGGAGAGAATTGAGCCTTGGGGAGAGAGACAGAGCTGGTCACCTGATAGTCTACAGCTGGCCTTGTGGAGCGAGGTGAAGCCTAGAGAAAACAGAGGAGCTGAGCCCGGAGAGAAATGAGCACTTGGAAGAGAGGAACCCAGGAAGCCTGAACCCTGGCAGACACTTTATGGCCTTGTGAATGTAGGCTTCTACCCCAAATAAATAGCCAACACAGTTATGGTATTTTGCATCAGCACACCCTTTGGCTGACTAATGCCCCCCATTTCCAAATAAATTCTTCTTACTGACCTAACTAAACTGGTGTGTTCTTAAATTCTTTTATGAAACATAGCCAAGAACCTAGAGGAATCCAACACTTCCCCAGCTTCATTTTGCTAGTGACAGCTGGTAAGGACTAGTGGGTCTAAACTCTTTATAGTTTGTCTGTGCCCTTTTTTGGTTCTGCGATTTTAAAGGAGTTCCTGGATAGGCTCCCACAGGACATAAACTCGGTCTGCCCAGACTTCCAACTCCCTCTCCAGAGGTGGCAGGAGTAAGCGCCCAACCATGTAGATCCAAGGAAGTTCTTGGTGGTGGGTAAAACCTCCCTTGAGACTTGACTCTGCATGTGGCCTGAGTTGAGCAGAAGTCCACCAGGAGTTTACCAGGCCCTCTCTGTGAGTTCAGAATGGCTATCACCCATTATATTATTCCCTTAGACTGCTTGTTAACACCTTTTAATTAAAAGTGCCTTTGATCTTCCAACTACTGCTGTCCTCATTTTGGGTCTGTGAGATGCTTCATAATGCCTTAGAAACTGAAAATGCATTTGTTAGCAAGTGTATTAGTCGGGGCTCTCTAGGGAAACAGATCAACAGGAGATATCTGTAAATAGTATGAGATTTTATAAAATTCTCTCATGTGACCCTGGGGATGCACAAGTCCATATTCCACAGGCAGGCTGCAAACCAGGGGCTCTGATGAAAGTCCAATGAAGGTCCTTGATGAGTTTCCAGGAGACATTGGCTGTCCAAAGATGAGCTGGGAAATTCTCTCTGAATGCTAAAATCATTTCCCTTTTTAAGGCATTCAACTGATTTGGATAAAATATCACTCATTGCTGACCGCAAACTCCCTGGTTGATCGTAAGTGTAATCCACGATCTATGCAGTAAACTCACTGATGACTAAAGTCCATAAATGTCCTTGTATTACAATTAGCCCAGTGCTTGCTTGACCAAACAATTGGGCACAATTACCTGGCCAAGTTGACACATTAGCCTAACCATCACAGTTAACCCCTTGTCAATTTGGCAACATACACATTACCTGAAACTATACTTAGTCTCTAAGTAAAAACAATAACAGACATGCATATATATATATTTCCACCTAACAGTGTTCAACTCTCCTGCATACAACTGGAAATGCATTAATTCTCTACAGAATAGGGTGCAACTCCTTGGGTAATATTCACTCTTAAACTTGATATCCTTAAATATTATGACATGAAATTAATACAACTTGTCATATGATAAGGGAAAAGGTTAGGGAAGAAAACAAAAATATTCGTTCTATGTACATATACAATCATACTCATAACAAAACAAGGAAGAAAGATTCATGACTATTACAGTCCTCATTTCTGTAACTGGTCACATGGTCAAAGTTCATATTTATCACTATTTTCTTCCACTACCCAATCCATATTCCTGTTACCCTCAGCAAGCACCTCAACTGGCCATAGTTCTTTGCCTGGTGAGGTGACCCAAACTTTCATTATTGAAGATTCTGGGCCATTAGTAGTCCTGCTTGGATTGGGTAGTTGCAATTGCCTTTAATCACAGGGCACGGTAGAACTAAGAGACACTCTAGAGGATCTCCTGTATTCCAGGCAAACTCTTTTTTACTCCCATTATGTAGATGTAGTCCTATTTCAGGATCAATCACCCCAGCCAATACAGTAATTCCCTTCTTTGCCTGTTGATTCAGATGTAAGAGGAGCCCAAAGTGGCCAGGTGGCAGTCTTAACTTCCAGTTCAATGGAATCGTTGTGTTCCCTGGTGGAAGCACTCCTCCTTTCAGAACTAGGGCCTGTAGATCAGCAGAGCTTAAGGTTGCAGGGACAGGAAGCAAAAATTTTCCTAGTGGATCACTAGGGGTAATAGCGAGTATTGCCACTCCCATTTCCAAACCTTGATTCCTGGACACATAAATCCTGGCTATGGGAAAAACAGCACCATAGAGTGGATGCTGGTTTAAAGCACACACAGGCTCCTGGAGAACATTCCCCAGCCCTGCAAGGTATTGCCATCTGGTTGGCACCATAATTGAGTCTTCAAAAGGCCGTTCCACCATTCTGTCAATCTAGCTGCTTCAGGGTGATGGTGAATATGGTAAGACCAGTGAATTCCATGGGCATGTGCCCATTCCCGCACATCATTTGCTGTGAAATGGGTTCCTTGATCAGAAACAATGCTGTATGGAATGCCATGGCGGTAGATAAGACATTGCATAAGTCCACGGATGGTAGTTTTGGTAGAAGCATTGCGTGCAGGAAATGCAAACCCACGTCCGGAGTATATGTCTATTCCAGTTAAAACAAAGAGCTGCCCCTTCCATGGCGGAAGTGATCCAATGTAATCAATCTGCCACCAGGTAGCAAGCTGATCACCTGAAGGAATGGTGCCATATGGGGGCTGAGTATGGGTCTCTGCTGCTGGCAGATTGGGCACTCAGCAGTGGCTGTAGCCAAGTCAACCTGGTGAGGAAAAGTCCATTCTGCTGAATCCATGCATAACCTCCATCCCTACCTCCATGGCCACTTTGTTCATGAGCCCATTGGGCGGTGACAGGAGTGGCTAGGGAAAGAGGCTGAGCATTAGCCACAAAGTGGGTCATCTTATCCACTTGATTATTAAAATCTTTCTCTGCTGAAGTCACCCTCTGGTGAGCATTCATGTGTCACAGTGCACCTTGCACAGCAGCCTGGACCTGTCACAGAGCCTCGTCTTGTTCCAGTCCCCAGTCAAAACTAGCAGCTTTTCTGGTCACTAGGTAAATGGGCCAGGGTAGCACACCCAAATGAGGAATGTGTTGTCTCCAAAATCCAAAGAGACAAATTAAGCATTGGGCATCTTTTTTGGTCCTAGGAGGGGCCAGATGCAGCAGCTTATTCTTCACTTTAGAAGGGATATTTCGACATGCCCCACACCACTGGACACCAAGAAATTTCACTGAGGTGGAAAGCCCCTGTATTTTTGTTGGATTTAGCTCCCATCCTCTCTCACACAAATGCCTTACCAATAAGTCTAGAACTTCTTGCTCGCTAGGTCCTATCAGCATATCATCAATATAATGGACCAGTGTGATGTCTTGTGGGAGGGAGAGACGATCAAATTCCCTGCAGACAATATTATGACATAGGACTGGAGAGTTGATTTACCCCATTTATCCACCCTCAGCAGTGCCCTGAGTCTTTGCTCCTTCTCTGCCTTGGGGAGGCCCTGAGATTGTCAGATGGGGGGGGGGGTGGGTGTTTGCCAGCAAGTAACTAAAAAATTAGTCTCTAGTTTTTTTCTTGGGTTTAACTGAGGACCTCAGTCCCTAGGAGCAGCTATGAGGTGAATGAACTCTTAGCCAGCTCCTAAGACCACTGCAAAAGAAAGTTTCCTAGCCAGGCCTTTCCTAGGTCAGCCTGGCTTGGGTGTTTGGTCTGTGAACCAGGCCCAGACATCCCCAAGACCTCTAAGGCTCTGGGGATGCCCAGGGACAAAGCTCCCGATCCCCAGAATGTCGGGACAGCAAGCCAGGCTCCCCAATTTCCAGGATGCTGGCTCAATGAGCAATCTGTTCAGTCAGATCTAGCAGTGGGACGCCCTCCAGACTGACAAACAAGTTTTATCCTCCCCTAGGATAGTGGGCGGCTCTTCCAGCTTTCCAGCAGACTCCCCATTGGGGTGCCTTCTCAGAAATTGGACAACCTGCCTACTGATGGTCTAAAAAGAAAGGGGCTAATCTTTTCCCACCTCACCACATGGCTGCAGTATGGCTGAGAGTGAGCTCTGTATAGGACCCTGAATTCCATTTAAACCTGTGTAAGAGAGAAGGCGAGGACAAACAGATCCGAGGGCCAGAGACCACGTGGCCATGTTTCCTTGAAGGGATGAGGAAAGGCACTCCATTTGCCAAACCTTTCCCCTGTAGAATAAGGAACCTCCTCATGTGCCATCAATTATGATTAAAAGGTTCCTGGCTTTCCTAGCTCCCTGCCTATTTCCTTGCAACACTCCAATCCTTCCAGTGAAAAAGGCTTGCAGGGTTTTACCCCTAGTGGGAGGCAACTAATAGGATGCAGCCCCAATTCACATCTTGTCAGGGGCAGGGCTTCTCTGGACTCCTTAGCTTTCCGTACTTAGCAGCTGCCCAGGGATTTTCCTGCAGGAAGTAAGCTGTAAGGTCCTGCATGAAGTTTCTGCTGTGAACAGAGAGTGGGAGCTTTGCATCTAGGTAATTCTAAAGTCAAGTCTTTCCCTAACCTAAGCTAAGTGTGTAAAATTCTCTCTTCTGTTTGAATCTGTGCTTGCTTTAACTTTGTTAGTCTGCTCATGCCTAAGAACTCATAAATCAGATTTGGGGTTCATCTGTTACAAATTGGGTATCAGTGAAAGGTAATCTAAAAATGAGTCTTTAAATGTCAATATTATCTTGCAGTTGAATTTGATGTATAACTCACAAGTGGAATTAAGTCAGCTGCTGAAAAAGCAGAAAAACTTAGCACAGTTGTTACCAATAAAATTGTTTTAGTTGCTTAGTTAATAAGTGGAAGTGCCCTAATTGTTTTTAAGTGGAAACTAACTAGAAACTGTAAAGAGTTAAGATCATTATATAGATGATGATAATTTCAAATTGTCTGAAATTACTATACCTGGGTGGATTTAGCCTACACCTACTAATGTAAGTATAATCTTAGACTAATTTACCTTTGTTTATGGTTACTTCCGTTCTAACCACACCATTGCTTATGCTAGCTATTGTGAGGGTAATTATAAACTAAGTTTGCCTTTGTTTATGATTACTTCAGGTCTAGCCTCACCCCTTGCTTTTGCTTATGGTTATTTCATGACAACTTCTGCCCACTATAGCTCAAGGGAAAGCAAACTTGAGACACCCTGTCTCCTGTCCTTGCCCTGGTGCCAATAAACCTACTTTCTCTGGTGACTAAATTGCTGCCTGGTGGAATTCTTGACCCTTGGGGTTGAATGTCCACTCTTCCAGACCTGTGGCCACTGGAGTCCTGCTTTCTCCAAGGACTGGGAAGTGGGGGAGGCCTCCCACCTTAACTGTTGAGGTTTCTAAAAGCAGCAATTCATGAGAGAAACCAGTTTCCCTGAGGCTTCAATGACCTCAGAGAGTATATACTGGAATTAGTGTTTTTCATTCAAGGTCTGACAAAGTCAAAATGGGAAATAAGAAAAGCTCTGAAGTAAAGTAAAACATTGTAAATTGTTTTACAATTTTAAAGCATTGAGGACCAATAATTAAAAGGTATGAAATTCTTGTGCAATACTGCAAGGTCACAGTGCAAATCAGAGTAATTAGAAATAGCTTTCAAAGAAATCTTTTAAATGTTATTTTATAGATAAACTTATTTTGTAAAAGAATGCAAATTATAAGTAACATCAGTGAGTTGTGTTTTTGTGTCTCTCTATTTGTGGCTGCCTATTTGCTCAGCATATATCTTCACACATCGGGATGATGATATTAAATTAAGAGATGAAAATTCTTAAAAAAGCTCTATTCAAATTATTAAAAATTAAAAATGTAGTTATATATGTGAATGAATATTCCTGGAGCCCAAATTAGGCTAAGCAAGATGGAAAGGTCATATAGAAATATGAATATAGAAACTATTGGGAAAGGGAAAAAGATTTTCCTGAGCTCTTTGACCTGGCACCCAGGGCCTTCTCTTTGCAAGAGCTCTTGGGGAGGGGCTAGGTGTGGCAGATTAAAACTCTATCTTCCAGAGCAGATGTGGCTCAAGCAATTGGGCACCTGCCTCCCTCACGGGAGGTCCCATGTTCGGTTCCTGGTACCTCCTAAAGAATGCGCACATATGCTGCAACAAGCAGATGCCACAACAAGCAGACACCACAACCAGCAAGATGCTGCAACCAGCAGATGCAACAACCAACAGATGCTGCAACCACCACAATGAGCAGATGCCTCATTGAGCAGATGCTGCAACCAGCAGATGTCACAACCAGCAGGGAGCGGAAGTAGTTCAAGTGGCTGGGCACTCGCCTCCCACATGGTAGGTCCTGGGTTTGGTTCCAGGTGCCTCATAAAGAAGACAAGAGGACGGTGAGCAGACAAACAAGGGAGCCATCTTGGGGGGAGGGGGATAAAAAAATAATTTTCTTAAAAAGTTATTTTTTAAAAATCACCTTATCAGTAAGGCCTTCCAAAACAAAAACAAAAACAAAACAAAAAAAAAAACCTCTACCTTCTAGGCTGGGGAATTAAGAATCAGTTTGCCCTGTAATTCTCCAATTTAATCTTTTTATCAGCCTTAAAATAAGGATGGTTGATAATCTTATTACCAAATTTCAGTAAGTAAAGGAAAAGTCCTTAAAAGCTATGGAAAGATCTTTTCTAAAGTATAACTAAAACAAATTAAACAATTGTCATATATTCTAGAACCTAGCAGTCAGTATGCTTTTAAGATTATTCACAATTTTAGAATTTTATTAAAGAAAAGCGGTTTTAAACCTCCTATAAAGGAAGGAAAAAGAAAAGTCCTGGCATAAACTATAATGGTATCAATTTTATTTAGCTTAGGTGTAATCTCCCTAGATTTATAGAATACCCATTAAATAAATCAACATTATGTATATTAAATCTTTAAGATGAAAGTTGTAACTTCATGTCTAATGAAATTAAGTTAAAAAGGAAATGTAGATCTGTCCTCTCTTAAATGAATAAAGGCAACTTCATTGGTTGTGTTGCTAAGTGTAATTTAATAAGCTTATTTTAAGGTAAAGTAACCAGTCTATGTAGTTATGGTTAATTATAAGGAGTTTGTAAAAGCATCTTCTAAACTGAGACATTTAAGTGGCTAATTCCAGGAAGCCATTATTAAATAGAAACCTAAATTGATATTAACAATAAAAAGTAACTTCATAACAAGGAAACCTGTCAGAGGCCACCTCAATCTGCATATTAAAGTGGTGGTAAGGAAAGATAATCTTGATTCCATTGGGAATCTTCCGTTTTCATAAAATGATTAAGTAGTTTTTCCTGTACTGCTAAAGTAAAATACCTGTTAATTGATGTCATCATAGTACAGGTGTAAAATAAAAAGCAAAATACTTAAATAGTTAAGTTCATTTGATATATTATACATTACATTGGAAGTGTTTAGAAAGTATATAAAAAATCAAGAGATAGATTTCAATATCGCCAAACTCTCTTTTATATTCAAACCAAGCCTTCAGTACACTGCATGTTGCCTCTCCATTTGAGTTATTGGTTAGGTTGGTCACTGACCCCTAAAACAATGAAAGTATCTACTACATCTCTGAACATGCTCCTGAAGTGGATGGAGAGTATGTTGCAATTTCAAACTCCTACAGCAGCTGGCGATGGCTCAATATGGCCAGATGTACAATGGATATTGCCTCCAGACTGGCTCCATTTCAGAGTGCTGAAGGGTGCTATGCACCAGGCTAGTGAAATACTGGAGCCTACCTTCCTAGCTTCTGTCTAGGGTCAAGGGTGCTGCAGCATGCTAGCTGTGTGATGGGCATACCAAGTGGAGCAATGATTACCGAAGTGATGTAAGTAGAACTTAAACACAATTGGCATGGCCTGCTCTCATGGAGAGATAACATGTATGGTATTGCAAACCTGGAGCTTAGATCTATTAATTGCAGCTCAAAGAGGAACTTGTGCATTGATTAGTATTAAGTTCTCTACCTATATGTCTCCTATTGTAGATATATACCTGATGATTATGATGATATCCTTTCTATTCTAGATCATATGCAGAGGGATATTGAACATGTTAAAAGTCCTGGTAAACTTAATTCATTTTCTAAGTAGTTAATAAACATGCCTATAAGATAAAGGAATGGCTCTCTTAAGTACTGTCTTTATTTTATTTGCCATATTCTTGTCTTGTTGTTGCCTATACTTGTCTTTGTGAGTTTATGTCTAGGGAAGTGCCTCTCTCCATATCTCTCCTAACTGTCCTCAGTATAACCACTGCTGTTGGAACTGGCATTGGCAGTTTATACCCAAACCCAGCAGCTCTACCACAATCTCTCCCTAGAGTTAACCAACAGCATAAAAGAACTCAAGGAAGAATGTTGTTTCCCATCAACTTTGGGAGGGTGCAGCCTCTGAAGACATCTGGTCTTTCTCATTCTTGTGGTCCAGTATGTCATAGCTGGCCCCCTTCTGGGCCCACTTACCACCAACTTTATCCTTCTAGTGGGGTCAAGTATCTTCGAAATTCTGACTAAGTTTATTTCTTACAGAATCAATGCCTTATTAGTCACGCAGGGATTTCATCCAGTTCCAACCGCAATGTCGGGCCCATCTTTCCTCGACCTCAATAGAATAGCCAGAGAGGTTTACACCCTGTCAAGCAGGGACTACTGCCCTAACCAGCAAGAAATAACTACAAAAGAATGACCATTTCCCCTCAGCACCCCGTTAAGAATAAGGGTGTGAACTCTCAGGGGGAGAGAGTTGAGGCAGGTTAGTACAGGGAAATGAGGAAAAGATGAGCCACAACATGACTGACAGACAAAATGGCCATAAGACCCCACCAAGACCTTGACCCTGACCTTGAGGTACCAGTTAACTCTTTCCGGGACCCCCTCTTGGCCCCAGATAATCAAAACAGGCCTCACCATTGGCCCCCACCATTGGTGGGGTAGCCAATAACAGCTGGGGCCCTTTTCCTTAGCATTAGCAAGGGGAGGAATAATTAATAGTTTAAAAGGTAATCACACAAGCCAGAGCTCACTCTCTCTGCCTAGAGGAGCCTGCATCAAATTTCTGTGTGTATGTCCATCCTTCTCTCCCATTTCTCAGCAAGCTATATTCTTTTCCCCCATTTCCCAATAAATTATTTTTACTGGCCTAAAAAAAAAAAAAAGAAAGAAAAGGTGTGGCAGACATTGTTTACTTCATGCACATCTGCCTTGGCCCCTGTGCTCCCTTTAATCCTCTTCTGAATCCTGCTTTTACAGGTATCAACTGGAGAGTTTCAGGGAAGTTAGGCCCTCTTCCCAGCTCTAAAGAATGAATCGGGGTCGGATGTGGCTTAACTGGTTGGGCATCCGTCTCCCATATGGAGGGACCTGGGTTTGATCCCTGGGACCGCCCGGTAAAAAAAAAAAAAAAGAATGAATCATGATGGTCTGACTCACCTTATTAATCCCATTCCTCTTTTTCAGGGACTGGTCCAGTGGTTGGCATGTGACCAAGGTATGACCAATGAAATGTAAAGAAAACGCTGCCAAAAAAATGTCCTCTTTGGGACAAAGAGACACAGCCTCAAAAGGAGAAAGTTTGGGCTATTGTTCTTTCTTTATGTTTGGAATACAGAGTGTATACAGAAGTGTCTGCAACTGGGGCAGCCATCTCAGAAAGAGAAACAATAAGCATGAAGGCAAAAGACCAAAACATTGAGAAGAATGGATCAGAAAGATGAAAGAGCTTGGGTCTTTCTTGATATTGTTGAGCCACTGAACGAACCATGCAAACACCTGTTTCCAGATGTAATAAATATTTATTAATAATTTATTAATTATTAATCTATTAAAAATAAATATTCTTGTGGTCAAAACCCCTACTGTTGAGAGACTATTCTCCAAGCATTTCTTGTGTTTTAGCATATTTTGCAATTAAAGCATTGGCTGCCTTTGTTCCAGACTATCTTTTCAAGAATGTTTGTACAGAAAATAAAATTGCTATACAAATCTCCCTCTAGAGTAAAGGGCAGGTATGGTGACTGTCCTTTTAAAAAGTTTTGGTTTCCCTAAGTTCAGGGTATCTATCCAGGCCCATCCATATTACCCATGGGACTTGGGGTCAAGAAGAATGGATATAAATATAGTGATGATTATATTGTTTGCTAAGCCATAAGTAACTCCTTTGTCCCTGACCCAGGTGTCATGTGTCTTCTACTAGCATCAATTAAACTTGTAAGTAGGATAAAATCTCAGACTCTTACAGTTCTTGACAACTATTAGAGAAGGGGTTCTTAACCAGGGGTCCGTGAACTTGAATTGAAATTCAAAAAAATATATTATTCTTGTGGAGATGTGTTGGTGCGGGTGTGATATATTTATTAAATAATACACAGTATAGTGTGGGCCTAGTAAGGGGCCCGTGGTTTTCACCTGACTGTCAAAGGGGTCCGTGGAACAAAAATGTTAAGAACCCCTATATTAGAGGGATTTTCTGTTACTTGCAGCCAAAATCATCCTAACTGATAGAAAATTCATAACCCAGATGTAGCAAAGAACTGCTAGCTGTTCCCCAAGTATCCATCCTCTCCTTATTCCTTTTAGTAATAGAACTACATACAATACACACAAATTTTAGCAGGGTCCATAGCCACTCAGGGTAGACTACAATTTCCAGCCTCCCTTGTAAGTGGTTGGTTAAATTCTGGTCAACAGGATGTGAGTAAAAGACATGTGTTATATAAGAGAAAACAAATTTATATCTTGTTTAGCCTCTGTGTTTTGTACCTTAATCTGTCCCTAAATAATACATGACATTAGAATGAATGGTAGTTTTAGCCACTTATGGATTTCACCAAAATGTTGATTTTTAACCTAAATTAAACTGTATGGTAAGCAGCTTCTGACATGGCTCCCATCTCCTGGTATTCATGTCTTATGTAATCCCATCCTCTTGGGCTTGACTTGGGGACTTCCTTCTAGTGAGCAGAATAACATGAAAGTCACAGGATGTCCAAAAGATTGACTTCCATCTTGCCAGCATTCTTTCTCTGGCCCTCTTGCTTGTTGTGATGGAAACAAGCTGCCATGTTTTGAGTTACCCTGTGTAAATGCTCATGTGGAAAGAAGCTGAAAGCAGCCACTGGCCAATAGCCAGTGAAGAACTGAGGCCCTCAGTCCAACAACCCTCAGGGAACTAAATTCTGCCAACAATCACATGAGTGCACTTAGGAGTGGTCTTTCCCCACTCCAACCTTGAGATAAGACCACAGCCATGGTCAATATTGATTGCAGCCTGTGAGAAGCCCTAAAGCCAGGGACCAAATAAGATGCACTCATATTCTCAACCTACAGAAACTGTGAGATAATAAACATTGTTGCTTCAAGCCACTATGTTTTGGATTAATTTGCCTTGCAGCAATAGATAATAATACAAACTAGAACAAACAGGCATTTGTGCTACCCTTATCAAAGTATAAAGTTCAGAGAGTGTATTAGTCAGCCAAAGGGGTGCTAATGTGAAATACCAAAAATGGGTTGGTCTTGATAAAGGGAATTTATTTGGGGTAGAAGTCCACAGACACCAGGCCATAAAGTGTAAGTTTCTTCTTACCAAAGTTCATTGCCACGTGTTGGAGCAAGACAGCTGCCGACGTTTGCCAGGGTTCAGGCTTCTTGGGTTCCTCTCTTCCCAGGGCTGCGTTTCTCTCCGGGCTTAGCTCTTCTGGTTCCTCCACGAGGTCAGCTGTAGACTATCAGGCAAATGGCTCACTTCTCTTCTTCTGGGGCCTTTTCTCCAACATCAAAACTGCTTCTCAAAAACTGCTGCTTCTGTCCTTTGCCTGGCCTTTTATATTCGATTCACCCACCCACCAAGGGGTGGGGCTCAACAACCTACTGGCCCAGTCAACGCCCTAATTATAACTTAATCATGCCCAGATTAACAGATCAGTTTACAAGCATGATCCAATTATATTTTTGGAATTCATAATTACATCAAATTCCCAGATGGTTACATAGACTTACACTGTATGCCCCACTGTGCCTATCAAATATCCTTCATTGCAGGGATTAAAAAAAACATTTGTTGAATGAATGAATGAATGAGTAAAATTAAACCAAACAAGGAGACAGACACAGTAAAGACAAAAGACTTCGAGTCGTTTTTTTTTGTTTTTGGTTTTGTTTTGGTTTTGGTATTTTTTGCAACTGTTTCAATTTTTTTGAACTGGTAGAAACTTGAATAAGTGGTAGCCTTTTAATAAGGTCTTTGAGAGATAAATGATGATATATGAAAATTTATACTAGGCAATAAGCAATATGCCATATTAAAATGCAGTATTTAGTTGGAGAAAATAAAAATAATCAACAATAAGTAATGTTAAGATATCGAAGTTGAGGCTGAAAATAATGCAAGTCATAGCAAAAATTTCCCCTTTACTATTATTCACTACCTGGATTATATAGAAACAATTAAACAACAATTAAATAAACATTCCAACTATTAATGGTAACATTTGTTCTTCTCACATTCTGGAAAAAGCATAGTTGTACTTGGAACAAATACACAAATGCTGGTAAAGAGAAGTTTCTTCAAGATGACAGACAAGCAATGGAAAAAGGGATATGTAATTTTTTAATGCCCAATCAGAACTGACCTGTAAAAGTGTGACTCTGGAATCAATTACAGTCCTTCTGTGTTTCTGACTTTTAAAGATTTAGAACATCTCTAGAATAGGGTCTGTGCTGTGCTGATAATGCCAGCTAGTGACCCAGATTTAGCAAATAAAAATACAAGAAAATTTCAATTTTAAATTTCAGCTGAACAATGAATAATTTTTAATATAAGTATGTCCCCTCCCAAACTATGTATTTCTTATCTGAAATTCACATTTAACCTGGCATCCTGTATTTTATCTGGTAACAATACAGTGGAGGGCAGGTGTGAGTGAAGAAGGGAGAGAAGGAAGGAATCCATTGTCTCTAACATCTATACTATCCAAATATGCCTCCCATCTCCAAGAAGGACAAAGGGGTAGAATTGCTTCCACTCGGCACATACCCTTCCAAAGGCTGTTCTCTTGAAGGCTGTTCTTTATATTTATCTTGGTGTTCTCTGGGTGTGTATGGGTGTGTTATTGCAGGAGAAGAGGTTGGGGAATGATGCCCCACTGGCCTTAGCCACAGAAGGTGATCCTGCTATAAATCAGAGTACATTCCCACTATTTCATGTCCAAAAGTAGGGCTCTGTGAGTTGATCTCTCTAATCAAAACATGAATGAAAGCTGCCTTAGAGAATTACTTGACTACTTAATCCAAGGTTTCTCAACCTTGGAACAAATGAAATTTTGAACCAGATAACTCTTTGTTGTAGAGGACTGTCCTGTGTATTACAGGACTTTTAGCCGCATCCTGGGCCTCTACCCTCTAGATGCCTGTATCAGCCCTAACCCCTGACTAATAACAATCAAAAATGTCTCCAGACATTGCCAAATATCCTCTGGGAAGCAAAATTACCCCCATTTGAGAATCACAAACCTAACCTACATGCCTTAAGAGACTTTAAGAGGATTTTTATACTAAATTAGCAGGACTTCATGTTTGTGTTGTGGGGTGGGTACCCAATATTGGCAATCAGAAAGTACTACCCAGCCCAATGATTCAGACAGAGGCACTCTCAGCTAAAGTGGAGCCCTATATCATAAAGAGGCCCAGAAGGAGGTAACGCTCCCTTACACATGAGTGCTAAAGTTCTTTTTTGTGTGTGCAAGGAATAAAGTCAAATTAATGTTAAAAGGTGAGAGCTTACAACGTTGTCTCCACAAGAAAATTTTATGTGTGACGATACATGCTTGTCATAATCAAGGAGCAGCACTAGCTGCTGTGTGGCTACACAGTTATACTTTCTGGAAAACCAAACTAGAATAGAGGCACTAGTTACCCTATCTCCAACCCCAGCCCCCAAGCTTGTGGGATCAGAACTCCACTCTCCTCTCTTTACAGTCAGGAGATCCTTAGGAGAAGGAAATTAACCATCAACATTTCATTCCAGCCAAATCGGCGGTGGAAAATTTACTGGACACATGGAGGGACTGGGACCAGGGCACCTTTACTTTGTGGGGAAGTGTCCCCCCAAAATAGATGTGTTGAGGTCCTAACCGCAGTGCTTTAGAATGTGACCTTTTTTGGCAATAGGGTCATTTTTGGTGGAATTGGTTAAAAGGAGGCCAAACTGGATCAGAGTAGGCCCTAATCCAGGATGACTTACAGGTGACCTTATAAAAAGAGGAAATTTGGTCACTCAGGGGGAGAATGCCATGGGAAAAGAGACCAAAGCCCAAGAATTGCTGGCCACTGACTGAAGCCAGGAGAGAAGCATGAAAGAGATTCTTCCTTACCACACAGAAGAGGGAACATGGTCCTTCCAACACCTTGATTGTGGATTTCTGGCCACCAGAACTGTGAGACAATCCATTTCTGTTGTTTTAAGCCATTCAGTCTGTAGCATTTTGTTATGGCTGCCTGAGGAAACTAAGAGAGGAAGGATGGAATTTCCCAAGAGAGGGGCAGAATACTTGATGAGGAGAGGTTAAAGAAGAGGCTGCTGGCCCTATCAATCAGAAACAGAATGGGCATCCCCATCCCAAAATTCTCAAGATTGAGGAATGAACAAACATAAGGAGGGAATGCAAATATGGACCAAAGTAGACTTGTTATTATTCTAGTATTGGAAGAACTTGTAACACTGATACAAAGGCAGTGGTCACCAGAGGTTCTGAGGGGAGGGAGAGGGAAAAATAGGTTTGACATGGGGCATTTTGGGGACATTGGAATTGTCCTGCATGACATAGTAATGACGGATACAGGCCATTATATATTCTGTCAAAACCTATAAAATTGTGTGGTGCAAAGTGTAAACCATAATGTAAACTATAGACCACGGTTAGTAGCAATGCTTCAATGTGTGTTCATGAATTGTAACAAATGTACCTCACTAATGAAAGATGTTGTTAATGGGGGAAAGTGTGGGAGGCGGAGGGGTGGGGTATATGGGAATTCCCTGTATTTATGATGTAACATTTATGTAATCTAAAGCTTTTTTAAAAATAAAAAAATTAGTAAAAAATATCACACAAGAAAAGAAGAGGCTGCTGAAGGAGGATGAAAGAAAAACTTAAGGGAAGGAGGAAGCCTCCACAGTGACGCTCTGAAGACCTAGGTGGGGAGGCTCTGTCCTTCACTTACAAGGTATAAGAAGGTGAGTGAGTTACATAAAGTTACAACTTGTGTGCCTCTGACTTTATTCAGCTTGGGGATGTTCACCTCAACCCACATCTAAACCGCAACCTTCATTTTGGAGACCTAATAAATGTATATTGCTTACCACGATTTTCCAGCAGAGGGCGGGTATCAGTCAGGGACTAACAGGAAAGTGAATCCAACTCAATTCAATCGACGTAAAGAAGAGATTACCAATCCCTCATCCCGCTCCACCCCACTCCGCCCGGTGCCTGTGGAGCTAAGGAAACCAGAAAAGTGCACCGAGAGATTGGCAAGAGCAAGAGGCCATTACCACGACTGGACCTCAAGGGCCTTGCAGGACCCCAGCGGAGGCTAGAGCCAGGTGAACGGCCTCTCTCCCGTGCAGCGGCGTAAGAATGCCAGACATGCAGCCCCAAGGCAGAGGCGGAGGCGTGCAGGGACCCAATGCCTCCCTCTCCTCCGACCTCCTTCCGGGGCCTCCCATTGGCAGGGGGTGCCCAGATGAGGCGGCCCAGAGAGGCCGGCGTCTGGGCACGGAGCCGGGCAGGGAGTGGCGGGAGATGGGTGGGTCTTGGGGAGAGACAGCGAAGCCCGCGCGGCGCCCTGCTGCTAGGCTGCCCGGGGGCGCTGTTTGGACTAGCGCCTGACCTGGCGAGGACAAGGATGGTGTATTTTCACTGATTACTTTACCAGTGTGAAGCAGTACATGAGATTCTGGGGCAAAATAATAGCAACAGTTAACAGTTGTCGCTCCCTGTGTTCCAGGTATTGAACTAAAAGCTTGACGTGAATTATTGTATTACATCTCCTCGCCATTCCCATCAGTTAGGCACTATTATTACTGGCACCTTAAAGACATAGAGGTTAAGTAACTTGCCGACATCATGCGCTGCCCAGGCACGTTAATATGTCTGCAGATTTTGGTCCCCCGCCTCACAGAGCTCACAGTCCAGTGGCGCAAACAAATGGTAACTGCTAAATGCCGTGATTGAGGTAGCCATAGGGTTCTTCTCTCAGGAGAGAGAAGAAGTGAGACAACTAACGCACAGCACAGTGGGACGCGGACACGTGGTTATGAGGGGGTTGTGGGAAATCGGAAATTTATCTTAGCTCTTGGTACCTGTCTTCTAATACTATTCTGTGCATAACCCATACCCCTACCTGCCCCAGTGGTCCTCAACCCTGGCTGCACAGTAGGAACACCTTTAAAAATCTCCTGGACCCCACCCCAAGCCACTTAATTAAGAATCACTGGGGATGGAGCTCTGACATCAGCATTTTTGAGACCTCCCCAAGTGATTCTTCTGTGCAGCCAGAGGTGAGACCAAAGATACTATTCTCAAACTTCCTACGAGTAGGAGCAATGTCTTGTTTCTTCTATAGTTTATACCTCTGTCTTACATATAGTTACATGTAATTCAATATTTAATTGAACTAATTTGAATCAAATAGCTGAAGGGAATAATCATGAATGGGGAAAAAATTAGGAAACTTTTTTTTAAGGGAATGAATATGCTTTTTAAAATTTTCAATAGTTCATTAAATAATAATCAATAAAGTTCAATAACCAGTGCGTTGACTTGTTAGGGAACGTCACTCCTTCACACTGTCCCATAGCATCCCCCCAAAATGAGAGGGGGATGAGATCACACTAGGTGTTAGAAGAGTTCCCTTTTATTCAATTTATAACACAGTATGGAATGGAAGTGAAAGGGTAGATCCTTGCACATCAGGAAAGTTGTGTTAATGTTTCAACACATCCTGGTTTTAAGTGAAGCACCAGGGTAAACTGTTCCACACAACACCCACTCAGCATCCCGCTAGTTCCTGTCTGCCTTTCCCATCAATCCTGAGATGCCCCAAACCCAAACAATCCCCACGCAACTGCTGACAAAGGGACAGAAATGGAAGTCACCTAGCCCTGTCATTCCACCTCTAACCTTTGGGATTAAATAGCCTGGAAAGAGGGACCTGGAACAGGGCAAGTGAACTATGATTAAAACCCGGTGAGGGAAGCGGGTGTAACTCCCACGTATAAGGTCCTGGGTTCAATTCCTGGCCTAGTACCTTCAAACAAACAAACAAACCCGGTAAGGATTTTTAAGGACGGGTTGTTGGAAACATTAAGAATAACACATAACACTCAAATTCAACTCCAAGGAAAGTGCTACTGTGGGAAAATAAAATCTTAGTTGATGCTCTGAAATTGCCCATAAGAAAGAGTTGGGGAATAATCCTCTAGGCATGAGCTCTAAAAGCTCTAGACACAGTGGGCACATCTGCTGCTACAGTCTGGGCCTACTGAGCCAGATGGCCTGAGAGCTGCCCAGTATGCACATTGCAGTGTGTCTGGCTCTATCTGTTGCCAGAATTCTTCATCTTCATCACAGCGTACTCTCCAATGTGTTACAGTTGTCCCTAAAGCTCTTCAATTCCAGGAAGTGCTTGGCACGTTTACTCTTCTGACTGGAGGGGAGGATTGTCACCTGGATGGTTGTTGGGGAAACTTCAAGGGACTGAGTAAGGTCTTTAGCCACTGACAGGTGATGTCGCTGAGAGCTCCCACTTCGCGCTTTGACCGCAGTGGCCAGCTCAGTCAGGGCCTCCTGATAGCACAGGTACTCACTCTGGCCAAAGACTCCTGTCCCATAGCAGGCTGTCTCATAGCCATCCAGCAGGGTATCAATTAGGGCCTTGCGCACACCCTTGAAAGGAGTGCTAGTGTGAAACATTTTGGTCACCTAACTCGGAAGGGCTCAAAGAAAAAGGAGAATAAAGGCCTTAATTATTGCTATTTTCTTTTGATCTGTAAAGAGCAGAGGACTCTTGCACAGTTCCCAACAAATTATCGGCACACTCTTCTTTTTTCGAGAAGCACATATCAGTCTAAGTGTCTGGAAATTAATTGAGCTATTTCCATCCACATCCCACAAATAGCATGTGCAGCAGAGGCAAGAAAATCACAAATCACAGAGAAGACTGTACGAGAGGGCATCACCAACCTGGGTGTGCCCCAGCAGAAATGCCATGACCCTGCATAATGGGAAAAGAAAGAAAGCAAGGGAGTGCTAGGGGTCCCTCAAGTGGGTACATGGCCCTGGGGCTGGATAGAAGCAAAAATACACCAAGTCTGGCCACTCCCCTGTGTTCTTTGGTATATTTCCTGGCTTCCCAGGTCAGATAGAATGGTAGTGTGGATCTGGGTTAAGCTATAAGGATTTCAGGAATCTTAATGAAGCCGTGCTTCTGCAAGCCTGTGACATTGCTTGAAATAGAGAGAAAGACTGGGTGGAGAATATCAGCCTAGAGAAGCTCGTGCTCAGGTGCATAGGGAGGGAGAGAGGAAGAGAGCAAGCTTCTATCACCGAGTAGGCAGATGTCAGAGCCCAGTGGAGAGAAAAACCACAAGGATGAGAGCCAGTGAGACTTGGGTTATTCTTGTTGATAGGATGATTCCTCAAGCTGCCAAAGGTTGGGTGATACCCCCACCTCATCCTCAGTTTTGATGCTCTTCCATTTAATGTAAGCAGAGGCGAGGTCTACTTTTTTAGTACAAAGTATGGCCAGTTAAACTTTTCAAAAAATAAAGATGAGTGAATAAATTGGGGTTAATGAAAAATAAGACTAAACATATAGTAAAAAGGCAGAGGTGATAATACTCAATATTCTTGCAGGGAAGCCTTATCCACTTGCTAAAAGTAGAACGCCTATTTGGTTCTGAGCATCCTAGCAACCACTGCAAAGGAAGAAACAAGATCTTTTGCATGAAGATGTACAGTGTCAATAGGAGAAACATCAACTAGAAACTCAGAAGTACAATGCACTTTTCATCCCAAAAGTCCCATACCTGGACATTCTCAGGAGAAGCCCAAGGAAGCTTTTTTTCTCCTGTATGAAGTTGAGGACATATGTGTCTAATCCATTCCTGCACTTTGATGGAAGAATTCGGTCCTTATTTCAAGTAGCATACACAATAGAAACGTGATTTCTCTAAGCAAATTGTCCTTAAATCATGTCTAGCCATGAAAACAAAACAGTAAATATGAAGACAATGGGTATGAGAATCTACCCTTAATGAAAGTTTGCAACAAAAAAGAAAAGTCATCCTTGCAGAAATACCAAAAATAATGAACATCATGCTTATCTACAGAATCAGTACTTTTTAAATATGGATTGGGGCACGAATATTTATTTGAAATGCAGTCTTTAAAAGGAGATGATATCTTCTTTAAAAGAAGCTAGAAGGATTCAAATGGTTAAGTTCTGGATCTTTTTCATTGGAACCACTGAGAAAATGGGCTGCTGGAATTTTAAATGAGTATTTGACATGTTAAATAACAAGAGCTAGCAGCAAAGGTGACCTCAGAATTTTGTTTCAGTTGACTGATATGTCAAAATCTGTTTTAACACATCACTGAGAAAAATAAAGAAAACATTAATATTCTCTGTACAAAGACTAGTAAATTGCTATTTTCAGTCAGACAAAGATCATTAGGAAATGAATCTGCCTTCATAGAAGCCAACTGTGTTTAATAAGTGCTTCCCTGAAATCTGCTGATGCTGTAACTCTTTTTTGGGAAATGGGATTTAAAACAACAAGCCATGAGTAGCCACAAGATTATGGAATCTAAGAATGGCTCTTATTTCATCTAGTTTAAAAAGAGTTTGTTTCCTGGTAAGAAAAGCCTTCATTCTTTGACTTCCATCTCTTACACAGTTTTCAACCTGGCACACAGGAGAAAGACAATCCAGACCCCTGAAGAGGAGAGTGTACCAACTTCCATTGTTTGGGGGAAAGAATTCCCAAGAACAGAAGGAAAAAAGATGAGGGCAGATCTGACTCGACACACCAGTAGAGCAATGAAGGGCTTCGTGGGGGAGAGCAGAGAGCTTTGCACAAACCAAACTTCTGGGCTGTGAACCACAGTAGCACAGGACTGGGGAGTCCTTGCAGGCAATGTGAACCTCATCACCCTCTTTGGTTGATACAACATTTCCTCTACTCACTCTCCAGCACTCCCCTTGGGTCTAAACCTTAACTCTAAACAAGTCGTTTTCAACCCGATTAAGTATCAGAATTGCCCGGGTGGGCTTCGAACATCACAAACGTCCAAACCCCAAATACAAAGACTCAGATTCAGTAGGTCTGGGGAGGTATCTAGGAATACATACTTTTTTTTTCAGGTACAAGAGATTTATCAATAAGAGGCTCCCTAGGAGGCACCAGTAAGGGAGTCAGAGAACAGGGAAAGGGAAGAAGCTGAGTCTAAGGGTGCACTTCAGGGGAAGCCCCAACCTGGGCCTGATCCTGAGGGGAACTCTGGAACATACATTACTCCTCAGAGCATGTCCTTCCTTGAGGGCAGGAAGCTGGGCTTCTGGACCCCCAGACCAGTCAGTCACTGGCCTCAGGCCAAGAGGAATGGAGGTGAGAGGTGGGGAGACCACTGGCCATAAAATCCCATTCACTGCCAGCTCTCCCTGTGGGCTGAAGGTGCTGGCCTTTAGCACACAGAAGCCGGAAGGTGGGTCAGAGATCTGGGTGGCACCAACAGGGCCCTAGAGCTATGCCTCCAATCCTGCCTGTTCTCTCCACTGGTCACACACAGCTCCCCATCTATGGGTTTTTCATCACATTCTGCTGCAAGAGGAAATGAATAATATTTTTTGAAAGTCCTAGGATGGGCTTTTCATCCTGGGGAGTAGCTCTTCCTACCCCCTGTGGGTAGAAGCTGAAATCCCTGGAATGCCTCTGTAGGACAGTGCAGCCATCCTGGTTGAGGATGGCCCAGGCCATCTGGAAACTGTGGAGGACATGTTTGGCCCTCTCGGCCATTCAGTTCAGTGATTTTCTGAGACAGTCACTGGCAGACAGATGTGGAGAGATTTCCAGAGGCTAGCTTGGATGGCCAAACACTTTGTTGAATCTATCCAGGGATTTCTGAAGTCCATCATCCTCTTCTTTGGACTCTGGTTGGCCTTTCACAGAAAGGTCAAGCCAGAAGTTCTCAGCAGCCCAGGGATCTTTTTTTTTTTTTTTTTCCCCCGGTATTTGGATTATTAGTGTCTGGACCCACATCCGAAGAGCAAGGAAAAGAAAGGACTTCAACAAAACTAAAAGCCGCACGGTCGACCTCCTGTCTGGTTTTCTGCAGTACATATTCTCTTATGTCATAAGTTTAGGGTAGGGCCAAAGCAGTGTTCATCTCTTACTGGCTGCCTGGAGTGGCTTCTGGGGCCGCCACCCTCCAACCCACAAAGGCCGCAGCCCGACACCGGAAGTGAGGGTGCCATCTTTGTTTTGAGAAAAACTAGGTTAGACGGAGAGACAGAGAAGAAGGGAGGGAGGGAGGGAGGAATCCACAGGAACCATCTTTGCTGCTGGCAATGAAGGGCAGTGGAAGGCAGCCGCGCAGTGCTGCCCATCTTGACCGAAGTTCTTCTTTGAAAAGTATTTGTGGTGTGGAACAGTATTTGGGCAGTTACTGGAGGAAAACCTCCTCTGGTATTGTTTTTTTTGTTTGTTTTAAAGATTTTATTTATTTATTCATTTATCCCCCCTTGCTGCTTGTGCTCGCTGGGTCAGCTAACCATGCCGTGCGGGCGGGCTTGCCTTCACCAGGAGGCCCCAGGAACTGAACCAGGGGCCTCCCATACGGTAAGCGGGAGCCCCACTGATCGAGCCACAGCAGCTTTCCACTGTTTCTTCATCTTTATAATCACTGTGTTATCATTATTTATTTTAAATCTACTGCATTGACACAGAAATATGTGATACCACAGGGGTTTGAGGTAGAAACACCTCAAGTGATTCCTAACTGTTAAGAAATTACTCTCAAAATTAATCCATGTAGCTGAGTCGTTTGTGTCATGTGTTGTCGCATCTGTATAACTGGGAGTTTGTATAACTCAAATAAATTTGCATGTAGAAGACAATACTATTAAAAAATAACCAGTAAAAATGTGATGTTTATAGATATTATTAAAACTCAACCATAATGCCTGCAATTATTTAAAACAGGCTAGGATTCCACAAACCATTGCCCAGAGGCCAAATTTTTCCTGATGTCTATTTTGTAAACAAAGTTTTATTGAAACACAGCCATTCCTATTCATTTACATACTGCGTATGGCTGCTTTCACTCTACCATGGCAGAGTTGAATAGTTGTGACAAAGATCTTATGCCTCACAAAGCCAAAAATCATTACTATCTGACCCTTTACAGAAAAAAAGTTTGCTGACTCCAATTTAGAACAACAAAATATTTTTTTATCCGGAAGAGTATTTTACCATTATTATTTATTATTTATTTTTTTTAAGATTTTATTTATTTATTCATTTATCCCCCCCTTGCTGCTTGTGCTCGCTGGGTCAGCTAACCACGCCGTGCGGGTGGGCTTGCCTTCACCAGGAGGCCCCGGGGCCTCCCATATGGTAAATGAGAGCCCTACTGATTGAGCCACAACCGCTTCCCCACTGTTATTATTTAGAAGTGCTGATGCTTTGTAATAATAAAAAGCAGAACAACCATAGATAAAATACACAGTATTGTCTAACCTCAGGGTAGATTGCACCCACAGCCCTGACCTTAGTATGGATTTTCCCTGAGTAAGGAGCTAGGGCTCAGACTGTAGACAGTTGGGAGGTATATGGTCCCTCACACAACATACCGATTAAGCTTAGATTCTACCTGGTTGATCCTGCAGAGCTATTTGATACATAAATATAGATGGCGGGAGAAGAGCCACCTAAGAGAAAAGGATTTGGAGGGAATCATGCCTTCTCTTTAAGGTTCATATGTTTAAAACAAATGGTAGACTATTTCTGATTTATGTCCCATTGTTTGGGACAGTGCCTTGAACATAGAAAGCACTCAATAAATATTTACAGTGAGATGAGGGAAGCTCTAACAAAGGAGAGATGTCAGGAAAGGTTAATGGGAATGAGAGTCTGAAATGAAGAATGTTGTTTCTTCTACCACGATGACAGATAGTAATTTCCCACCCAATTCAGCCAGCCTGGAATCTTGGTGCGTTTTTGGAGGGTGGGGGTAGGAACGGCTTGTGAGTAAATATAAAGGCTCACCAAACCCAGGGCCAAATTTGTATGTGTGTGTGTTACAGGAAGTAGTGTCCTCCCTTACGCTGAGGAACCATCTCAGTCAGCAGAGGCTGATGAGTCAGTGGCAGCCAAACCTTTATTTTAGCAGTCTCAACCAATTTCAATGGCAGTGAGCCTCAGCACGTACCTAAAGCCAACAGGACCAGGTCTACACGGTTGTCAATACTTGGCCCTCAACTCCACACCCAGGAAGCAATAGCAACAGAAGCCATAAGAGTATTCTGTGACTCCAGAAGACAGAGGAGTGGGGGCCTCCAAAAAACAGTGGCTGAGCAGTCTGCTCTTTGGGAGGGAGTAGGAGAAGGGGTGCTATGAATTCCTGTTCAGCAGGCATAGAAAAGGAGAAGGACTGGTTCCTGAGCTCAGAGCTATGTCAAGATATTTGAGTAAGGGAGCCCTGAGAAAAACTGGAATTCTTACAAGGGAAGCTCCAAGGCATGGCAATTGGGGCTCTAATGTATATGTGACATACTTTTTAGTCACTGAGTACTGAGATTGGGTTACATAGTAAAAAATATATTCAGAAATAGTTCAGCAATTATTATATGTCACTTAACATTTAATTTCATTATTCCTATCTCCAGATGCATTGAAACTTGATTTAAAAGAGAAACCAGTGGGAAGCAGCTGTGGCTCAATCAGTAGGGCTCCCGTTTACCATATGGGAGGCCCCGGGTTTGGTTCCCGGGGCCTCCTGGTGAAGGCAAGCCCGCCCGCACGGCGTGGTTAGCTGACCCAGCGAGCACAAGCAGCAAGGGGGGGATAAATGAATAAATAAATAAAATCTTAAAAAAAATAAAAATAAATTTAAAAAAAGTAAAAGAGAAACCAGTCTATAGCATTTTGCTTTTGAAGTGAATGTAAATCATTATCGGTGGCAGATGGCAAAGATTAATGATATAAGCTCAACACATCAGTAAAGGGAATTTTTCTTACTCGTGTTACCTAAAATGGCTGTGTGAGTTCTGTATTTGACACTGCCAACAGAACACATACATTATTGATCATATATATATATATATATATATATATATATTTTTTTTTTTTTTT